>JAXCGZ010007562.1:157500-237500 GCA_037179515.1 Halocaridina rubra
TTTTGGGACCCGGCGTGAGACAGGAAAATCACGGAGTAGGATCAGCCTATATGTACATAGATATTTTAATTTATTTTTACGTTTACGCCGTATAATCTGTATAAACCCTCCCTGCACTGTTAAAAAACCACCCTTTCCTTTATAAATAACAGCATCCAACGTAAATTTATATATTCGTGATAGGTAACCTTACCGTGAATGAGGTGGTAATGAGTTTGTAGACGCCAGAGGAAATTATTCCGCAGCCAATAACAGCTTTACGGCTGTTATTCATTGAGGCCAAAATAGCGGCCGACATCCGTAAACCTTTTTCCTTCTCTCAACATATCTAAGAGTTTCACCTTATCTGTTACGGTTAACATTTTCCTTTGCCACTTAGGCTCACTACAAGAAGCCTTAGAAGATGAAGGATGCTTGGGAGGCATTGCAAAGGTTAAAATATGTTAGTAAAAGAATTACAAGCAAAACGTATTAATAATCACAACGTGAACGGCTCACACGTGAGTCAGACTGAACGAGTGAGGCGAGACAATGGAAGATGGTGCAAGCCTTTGTCCGAAACACTGATAGCGGTTTTGTATTTTACATGTTACAATACTGATAGTATTTATGTTTTTTACTATTTTTTACTGTTTTATTATTCTTAGGCTAAGAAATACGTTTTTTTATCAATAAAATTATGAAACTACTGGAAATTTTAATATATATGCTAGCTCATGTAGGTGCGACCCCAATACATTGTACGCTATCGGACACTTTCACATGATGCGATACTGTGAGTTATATATCTAAATTTATGTTTTTTACTATTTAATGCTGTGAATTATATATCTAAATTTATGTTTTTTACTATTTTTTATTGTTTTATTACTCTTAGGCTAGGAAATACTTGTTTTATCAATAAAATAATGAAAATTTTAATAGGTACTATCTTACGTAGGTTCGACCCATTTCGTTTTCCGAAACGCTGATACCGGTATCGTATTTTACATGGTGCAGTACTGTTAGTATTTATGTTTTTTACTATTTTTTACTGTTTTATTATTCTTAGGCTAAGAAATACGTTTTTTTATCAATAAAATCATGAAACTACTGGAAATATAAATATATATGCTAGCTCACGTAGCTGCGACCCCAATACATTATACGCTATCGGACACTATTTCACATGATGCAATACTGTGAGTTACACTGTATATCTAAATTTATGTTTTTTACTATTTTTTACTGTTTTATTATTCGTAGGCTGGGAAATAAATTTATTTATCAATTAAATAATGAAATATGTTTTTTCAATAAAAAAATTAAAATACTGAAAATTTTTATTTTTTATTTTAATATTTTTGCATATACCCCCCCAAAAAAAAAATCTGCCAAAAAAATTCGCGGTAAAGTGAAATCGCGAGCCAAGAAACGCGATTCAGCGAAGGATCACTGTATATATATATATATATATATATATATATATATATATATATATATATATATATATATATATATATATATATATATATATATATATATATATATATATATTGGCATTTATTATCCTACTAGGAATCTACGGTATTACCAAGCCAATTTTCACTAATTTCCCTTCTGAACCTAAATTTATCAAGCTTAAATCCATTACCCATTATGAGTTCTGGTTTGATCGTGAATTTTTAAAACTTTATTAATTATCACCCTTGTAATGACCTTTCAGATGTGAAGGGATTATAAAAGATGTGTAATGAATATCCAGCTCTCCGCTGGGTTTTAATATACCTCTGCATTACTTTTATGATGTCTATTCCAAAAATTCTCCTAAGATATTATTATTATTATTATTATTATTATTATTATTATTATTATTATTATTATTATTATTATTATTATTATTATTATTATTTTTAACAATAATTTTCCTTTGATGATGATTGTGGAGATTATTATTATTATTATTATTATTATTATTATTATTCTTATTATTATTCTTATTATTATTATTATTATTATTATTATTATTATTATTATTATTATTATTTTTATTATTATTACGAATTTGTAATTAAACCATTATTTTTACAATAAATAATGTAGTTTTGGTTGAATGAACAAGAGTTAATTAAAGATGTCTCTCTTTCTCTCCAACATTCTATTCTACCCAACCTCCCACACTCTCTTTGTCCCAGCCAACAAGGGAGGGGCACTGTACACAGTTATTGAAGTAAATAAACCAACAGATGTACAAACAATGATGAGCCCTTAATAATAATAATAATAATAATAATAATAATAATAATAATAATAATAATAATAATAATAATAATGATGATGATGATAATAATCTCCACAATCATCATTAAAGGAAAATTATTGTTGCTAATAATAATAATAATAATAATAATAATAATAATAATAATAATAATAATAATAATAATAACAATAATAATAAGATCTAAGGAGAATTATTGGAATAGACATCATGAAAGTAATGCAGAGGTATATTAAAACCCAGCAGAGAGCTGGATATTCATTACACACCTTTTATAATGCCTTCACATCTGACAGGTCATTACACTCTCCATCTCTGTTTCTCTTTACAGCCTGATAAAGGCTGTTTTATTTTACAATTTTTTGGCCCATCCTGGTGTCATAATCATCTTGTAAAAAAAAAAAAAAAAAAATTTGGCCCAAAAAAATTGCGATGAAGTGAATTCGCGATAGGTGAATCGCGATAGAGCGAGGGATTACTGTATATATATATATATATATATATATATATATATATATATATATATATATATATATATATATATATATATATATATATATATATATATATATATACAGTGTTCCTTCCATTATCGCGATGATTTGGTTCCGGGACCCGGCGCGAGACAGGAAAATCGCAAAGAAGGATCAGCCTATATGTGCATAGATATTTTAATTTATTTTTATGTTTACACTGTATAAACCCTCCCTGTACTGTTAACAAACCACCCTTTACTTCATAAATAACAGCATGCAACGTAAATTTATATGAAAGTGCTTGATAAAATTACGGTGAATGAAGTGGTAATTACATGACATACTCATGTACATAGGTATTTTACAATTATTTTTACGTTTACGTACTGTATAAATCCTCCCTGCACTGTTAAAAAAACACTCTTTGCTTTATAAATAACAGTAAGCAACGTAAATTTTTATGAAAGTGATAGGAAAACATACTGTGAATGAGGTGATGATGGCTTGACATACTTATATACATAGGTATTTTACAATTATTTTTACGTTTACATACTGTATAAACCCTCCCTGCACTGTTAAAAAAACACCCTTTACTTTCTAAATAATAGCATGCAACGTAAATTTATATGAAAGTGCTAGGAAAACTTACCGAGAATGAGGTGATAATGACGTGACATACTCATGTACATAGGTATTTTACAATTATTTTTACGTTTACGTACTGTATAAACCCTCCCTGCACTGTTTAAAAAAACACCCTTTTCTTTATAAATAACAGTATGCAACGTAAATTTATATGAAAGTGAGATAAAATTACGGTGAATGAAGTGGTAATTACATGACATACTCATGTACATAGGTATTTTACAATTATTTTTACGTTTACGTACTGTATAAACCCTCCCTGCACTGTTAAAAAAACACCCTTTGCATTTTAAATAACAGCATGCAACGTAAATTTACATGAAAGTGATAGATAAAATTATGGTGAATGAAGTGGTAATTACATGACATACTCATGTACATAGGTATTTTACAATTATTTTTATGTTTACGTACTGTATAAACCCTCCCTGCACTGTTAAAAAAACATCCTTTACATTATAAATAACGGCATGCAACGTAAATTTACATGAAAGTGATAGATAAAATTGCGGTGAATGAAGTGGTAATTACATGACATACTCATGTACATAGGTATTTTACAATTATTGTAAATAACAGCATGCAACGTAAATTTATATGTACGTGATAGGTAAACTTACCGTGAATGAGGTGATGATGATCTTTCTTGACCCCGGAGGAAATTATTTCGCAGCCAATAAAAGCTTTACGGCTGCTTTTTGGGGGAGAAGAACATGGTAATGGGGAGTTGCTGTCGCTGTTTCTTCTTTTGTTGCAAGATGGTATGGTAAGGAATAATGGCACTGTCGAGAAAATTGCAGAAGGTCACCGAACGAACCATATTATTGTCATATTCCTGCGAGAGTTGTCGGGTTGTTTTCACATATTGATATATGGTTGCCAGACGTTCGAGTGTAAGGCCAGGTTCTTCAATTTCTTCGTGCGTTTCCTGAATTTCTTCCTCTTCTTCGCTCGCTGATTTTGTCATTTCTTCCAAGTCTTCATCACTCAAAGGCTGCGAGTGGCAGTCAATCAGTTCATTCACATCTTCGTGAGTCATATCATTAAAGCCTTCTTCTCCTAGCAATGCAGCCAACTTCACAGCTTTCGCAACTGCCGACTTTTGCACTTCGTCAAGAGCAAATCCCTTGTAGTCGTGGATGACTTCGGGCCACAATTTCTTCCAGCTTGCATTGATTGTGGCCGACTTCATCTCTTTGATTGCATTCTGAATATTTTGAAGGCATGTGGCAATCGTGTAATTATGCCAGTATGTCTTCATTGAGAAGTCTTTTTCCGAATCCATGGATTCAACCAGGTTTGCCTGGGCATTTCATGTGTAGAGAGCCTTGAACGCACGAATAACGCCTTGATCCATAGGCTGAATCAGTGACGTCGTATTCGGTGGCAGGAACTCAACTTGAACACTGTTATATTCGAGATTAGTTGTGTGGCCACCAACATTATCCATCAAAAGAAGGACTTTATATTCAAAGCCTTTTTCCGCAAGATAAAGTTTTACATGAGGGATAAAGCATTGGTGAAACCAGTCCGATGTGAGACTTTTCGTGATCCAGACCTTAGGGTTATGCATCCAATACACTGGCAGCAGATTCTTATTCTTGTTCTTCAAAGCCCTAGGCTTCTTTGACTTGTAGATAAGCCCGGGCTTTAACATGAATCCCGCAGCATTCCCGCATATGATGAGGGTAACGCGATCTTTGTGCGCTTTAAATCCTGGAGCTTTAGCTTCTTCCTTGAACAGAAAAGTGCGAGATGGCAGTCTCTTCCAAAATAAGCCAGTCTCATCCATGTTGAAGACTTGCTCAGGAACATATTCCCCTTCGGCGATAATTTTCTTGAAGTCGTTCTTGATGTAATTTTCTGCGGCAGCTGTATCTGCAGAGGCGGCTTCGCCATGCACTGAAACGCTTTTTAGGCCATAGCGTTTTTGGAATTTGAAGAACCATCCCTTGCTAGCAATGAACGGTTGTATCCTCGGTGGAGAATCGCTGGAGGGTCCTGGTTGTGTTTCGTCAATATCTTCTTCTCTCCCCTCGTCCTCTCCAAGGTCGCCACTGTCATCGACTGGTTCGTTTGTAGCAAATGTATCGTACAGCTTCTTCGCCTTTGTTTGTATGATATTGGTGTCTAAGCTGATGTTTTTCTTTCTGCAATCAGCAATTCACAGGGCCAAAGCAGCTTCCATCCGCACTACTGCCTTATTGCGGGATGTTACGACCCTCTTCGCTGATTTATCAAAAGAAATGCTCGCTGTTTTCCTGATATTTGCCTCGTCCTTTTTGATATAGCGAACAGTAGATTCATTGAGGCCAAAATAGCGGCTGACATCCATGAAGCTTTTTCCTTCTTTCAACATATCTAAGAGTTTCACCTTATCTACTATGGTTAACATCCTCCTTTGCCGCTTAGGCTGACTACCAGAAGCCTTAGAAGGTGAAGGACGTTTTGGAGGCATTGCAAAGGTTAAATTACGCTTGAAAACACAATCACAAGCAAAACGTATTATTAAGCACAACGTGAACGGCGCACACGTGAGTTAGACTGAACGAGTGAGGCGGGACATTGGAAAATGGTGGGAAAAGCAAACTGCAGTGTAAAAGCCAATCAGACCCCATGATACAGAACATACAGAAAAACAATTCTGTGATTCGTCATCTCCCGACATTTCAGCCAATAGCATTCCATGAACTATCTCACGTAGGTGAGAGCCTTTTCGATTTCCGAAACGCTGATAGCGGTATCGTATTTTACATGGTGCAATACCTTTAGTATTTATGTTTTTTATTGTTTTTTGCTGTTTTATTATTCTTAGGCCAGGATATACTTATTTTATCAATAAAATATTGAAAATTTCAATATTCACTAGGTCACGTAGGTGAGAGCCTTTGCGTTTTCCAAAACGTGATACCGGTATAGTATTTTACATGATGCAATACTGTTAGTACTGTATTTATGTTTTTTACTATTTTTTACTGTTTTATTATTCTTAGGCTAGGAAATACTTGTTTTATCAATAAAATAATGGAAATTTTAATATTCACTAGGTCACGTAGGTGAGAGCCTTTGCGTTTTCCGAAACGCTGATACTGGTGTCGTAGTTTACGTGATGCAATACTGTTAGTATTTATGTTTTTTACTATTTTTTACTGTTTTATTATTCTTAGGCTAAGAAATACGTTTTTTATTAATAAAATCATGAAACTACTGGAAATTTTAATATACAGTGTATGCTAGCTCACTTAGGTGTGACCCCAATACATTGTACGCTATCGGACACTATTTGACATGATGCAATACCCTGTACTGTGAGTTATACATCTAAATTTATGTTTTTTACTATTTTTTTCTGTTTTATTATTCGTAGGCTGGGAAATAAATTTTTGTTATCAATTAAATAATGAAATTTGTTTTTTTCAATAAAAAAATGAAAATACTGAAAATTTTTATTTTTTCAATATTTTAATATTTTTCCGTATACCCCAAAAATAAAATAATAATTTGCCAAAAAAAAACCATGGTACAGTGAAAACGCGAGCCAAGAAACGCGATCCAGCGAGGAATCACTGTACACTGTGATCCTTCACTCTATCGCGATTCTTCTCTCGCGAAATCACTGTATCGCAATTTTTTTTTGCCAATTTATTTTTGTGGGTATATGCAAAAATATTAAAATATTAAAAATATAAAAATTTTCAGTATTTTAATTTTTTTATTGAAAAAAAAAAAATCATTATTTTATTGATAAACACAATTTATTTCCCAGCCTACAAATAATAAAACAGTAAGAAATAGTAAAAAAACATAAATTTGAACAAGTAACTCTGCACCATAGAAAGTATGATACCGGTATCAGCGTTTCGGAAAACGCAAAGGGTCGCACCTACGTGAGATAGCATATATTAAAATTTCCAGTAGTTTCATGATTTTATTGATAAAAAAATGTATTTCTTAGCCAAAGAATAATAAAACAGTAAAATATAGTAAAAACATAAATACTAACAGTATTGCACCATGTAAAATATGATACCGGTATCAGTGTTTCGGAAAACGAAAAGGGACGCACCTACGTGAGCTAGTACATATTGAAATTTTCGTTATTTTATTGATAAAACAAGTATTTCCTAGCCTAAGAGTAATAAAACAGTAAAAAATAGTAAAAAACATAAATTTAGATATATAACTCACAGTATTGCATCATGTGAAATACTGTCCGATAGCGTACAATGTATAGGGGTCGCACCTACGTGAGCTAGCATATATTAAAATTTCCAGTAGTTTCATGATTTTATTGATAAAAAAACGTAATTCTTAGCCTAAGAATAATAAAACAGTAAAAAATAGTAAAAAACATAAATAATAACAGTATTGCACCATGTAAAATACGATACCAGTATCAGCGTTTCGGACAAAGGCTCGCACCTACGTGAGATAGTTCTTGGAATGCTATTGGCTGAAAGAGTGAGAGACGGCGAATCACAGAATTGTTTTTCTGTATGTTCTTTATCATGGGATCTGATTGGCTTTTTCATTGAAGTTTGGTTCTCCCACCATCTTCCATTGTCTCGCCTCACTCGTTCAGTCTAACTCACGTGTGCGCCGTTCACGTTGTGCTTATTAATACGTTTTGCTTGTGATTTTATTTACTCGCGTATTTCAACCTTTGCAATGCCTCCCAAGCATCCTTCATCTTCTAAGGCTTCTGGTAGTGAACTTAAGCGGCAAAGGAAGATGTTAACCCTAACAGATAAGGTGAAACTTTTAGATATGCTGAAAGAAGGAAAAAGGTTTACGGATGTCGGCCGCTATTTTGGCCTCAATGATTAACAGCCGTAAAGCTGTTATTGGCTGCGGAATAATTTCCTCTCGAGTCTACAAACGTCATTACCACCTCATTCATGGTAAGTTTACCTATCGCGTACATATAAATTTACGTTGCATGCTGTTATTTATAAAGTAAAGGGTGGTTTTTTAACAGTGCAGGGAGGGTTATACAGTAAACGTAAAAATTATTGTAAAATACGTATGTACATGAGTATGTCATGTCATTACCACCTCATTCACAGTAAGTTTATCTATCACTTTCATATAAATTTATACTTGCATGCTGTTATTTATGAAGTAAAGGGTGGTTTGTTAACAGTACTGGGAGGGTTTATACAGTTTATGCAGTGTAAGCGTAAAAATAAATGTAAAATACCTATGTACATATAGGGTAATCCTACTTCGCGAAAATTCCTCTCTCGCAACGGGTCCCGGAACCTAACCCTCGCGATAAACGAAGGATCACTGTATATATATAATAATATATATATTATATATATATATATATATATATATATATATATATATATATATATATATTTTTTTTTATTTATTTATTTATTTATTTATTTGTTTATTTTTTTTTATGGGACAGTATCATCTACCCCATTGAAAATTTGATGTTAAAAATAAAAGTAAGCATGCTAACATATCATATATTGGCATATATTACTACATTTTGACAAACTGTATTTTATTTACTCCCTATTTTCAGCATTCCACAAAGCTGGCAAACCAGACGAGGCTTTCCGTGTCTTAGAGCAGCTTACCATGAATGCTGTCAATGAAAACAGATTTGATGATGCTGGTTACTACTTTTGGATGCTATCCATGCAGTGCTTAGATATTGCTGAAGAAGAGTAAGTACTGTCATTGAGCACTAGTTCTAATGCTGGCTAGTGTTGCAATTATACTGGGGGTCCTTTGCTTGCGATCTCCTCATTGTACGGTATGTAAAGGGTTATGATGCATCTCCCATAACTTGTTCATAAATAATTTTTTCGACCTATGTGGTTTGTGTCGTAAATACGAACTTCGTATGTGTATATATAAAATTAATGTTGTTATTTACTCATTTGTTTTTGTATTTGATTATGTTATGGACCGAGTTAGAATTTCTTTACAAAATTACCAAATACATAGTATGTATATGATCTTCATGCGGAAATATTATCTTTATGCGGAACAGTTTGTTGAGCATGGCAAAAGAATATGTCGTCACTCGGCGTTGTTATTTATGTATATATCAAGTTAATGGTTTATTTGTTTATCTTTTTATGTATTTGGTTAATTGAAGAGCCTAGTGTGAATTTATTTGCAAAGTAATCAAATACTTGTACATATTTGTAAATGCGAACTTCGCCCTTGAAACAGTTTGTTGAGCATGGTGGAAAAATACGTCATCACGCGACATTAGTCTGAGGGAGACTCGTTGTCCAGTTCCCACTCATTTGCCATATTGTTCTTGTGCTCATTCACCTCATTAAGCATCAAATATATACCATAGTCTAAACCAGACGGTTCACTGTAAGTTTTGCTTTTGGCATTTAAAATGCCGTGTAAACGAGATAACTTGTGACTCAATATAGCACTAAGTACTGAACCCAGTTTGTGAATAATTTCCATGCCTGAGGAGATAGTAGAGGCTGTCATCAGTGTTGTTACTTTTGGCATTTAAAATGCCGTGTAAACGAGATAACTTGTGACTCAATATAGCACTAAGTACTGAACCCAGTTTGTGAATAATTTCCATGCCTGAGGAGATAGTAGAGGCTGTCATCAGTGTTGTTACCCTGAATAAGGAGCTTAAGTTGGAGGTGGGGGTATATAATGTAATAGAGCTGCTGGAATCACATGGAGAGGAGTTAGCTGATGAGGAGCTCATTCAGCTGGAAAAGTAGATGCTTGAAGAAGAGGAAGAAATGGCAACTCCAGATCCCAAGTGTACAGGAGTAATGGTAAGCAATACTTTGCAGGATGCTGTATATATATAAGGAATTATTCTCTTTTTTAGTAATAGGTATGTTTTCATATGTCATAGAAATAGCGTTTTCTTGTCTTAGATTATGAACGTTACTACTGCGTTAGCATAGGTAAGTGACATAGGTGCTAATTTAGGTGTGTTTCGACTTCCGGTGAAAATCAGTTTTACGTCACGTCATGAGGAACGGAACTCTGACGTAAGTCAAGGACCCCCTGTATTCTTAGTGTATTGCAGCCTAAATGATTTAGGTGCTGGTTAAGGAATTAAATATCTAAATGAGTTTAACTGCTGTCTGGATTTCCAGATTTCTCTTTTTCATATGATAAGTGATGCCAAAGTAGCTGTACAGAAATTATTAACACTGTAATCTGCTGAAAACTGTCTTGAAGCAACTCCATAAGAGAGGTCAAAGATGTCTATATTATAGCTTGCTTCTGTACCTTGTGTGATACATTTTCTTATATCACTTCTTTTACTCTCAATTAAATAGCCTGTATGCCATTTAAGTTAATTTTCTATTGATACTATTTTCAGTAAAATTAAAAGCAAAGTACTACAGTATACAGTAGTGAGTAAGATTAAAATTTGCTGTTTTAAGATTTATTTGAGCATATTTCTGTAACATTGTTTCAGATTATTGAAGTTTTATGGTTCTAATTATAATTCTTCAAAATATAGGGCTTGATAATGTTAAGTAATACCTTTACTCTTTCATAAGAAATTCTGTCGTTTTTTTTTCTTAACGAATAACAGTAACTCATGTGTTTAGGGATATCATAAAAAAACTGTGTTAACACCTTCCATAGATGCATATTCTGAATAACTCAAAGTCTCTGTCTGAATGAATGTTGAATTATTATTTTCATAGAAATGACTGGAATGTAGATTAATAGATAGGTCTAGCTTTAATCTAATACTGGACTTGAATAGTAGTTTGTATAGTGTAGGTATAAGTTTATATTTTTTACACGGTCATAGAAATTTTGCCTGGGACTTGGCAGTGGTATTTTGCTTATGCAATGTAATAAGTTTGTTTGATCTGAGTCACTCTTTTAAGGCATGCATATGTATGGGTTTGGTGACTGATTATAACTAGAGGGATAGAGATGAAGAGGATGACTTTTTTAGTCTTTTGCTTTCTTATGTTAGTTGTGACCACCCTGTTATTGCTGGGGTGAGAAGGCAATATGATTTAAGAAGGATAGATTTGTCTCAAATATCACATTTATTTCAACTATGCATAATGTAATTCTAGTACAGTATGACTCCAATATCTTATATAAATCTTTAAGGAAGAATTCAGTGAAATATATAAATTTTATTGCACTGTCATCGTATGAGTATCTTAAATATATATAATTATTCTTCACTGTATTATGCTAGAGGATCAAGAAATGAAATTTAGGCAGAAGAAGATCAGTAAATTTTTATACATAGATTGCTTAGAACGCCAAGGACTGTTTTGTGAAACTTGATGTTTTTTATGCGAATACTGCCAAAGACATTCAAAAGAAGTAACGATATAGTATAGTTAATATATCCTTGCAATCTCTAATTACAATCAATAGCGAGTTTTACTTCAAGTAATGACAGTGCAAATGTATTGACTCTACTTGATTGCGGGTGGCTGTGTGATTATTTTCAGAACTTTTAAAGATAGCTGACTATAGAGTTTTAAAATACATATGCTCCCTTACATACGAACAACTGAGTTATGAAGATTCCCAGATACGAACAAAAACCTACCCATTATCTACCCACGCATTAATATATGTATTACTGTACTATACTGTATTATTAAATAGTTATTACTATATTAAAGTTCAATAATACTGTATACTTTTTGTTTTATGTAGTGTTTATGTGTCTTTAGCCTAAGTACAGTACATTACTGCATATGTATGTACTGTACAGTACTCTTTTTTTAACCTAAGCACAACTTGCAAGTAATTCTACTTACAAACAGACTTCTGGAACATAACTCGTTTGTAAGTTGGGGAGCGTCTGTATTAGATTGTTGGGTAATAAAAACATATATTCTCGGCTTGTATTATGTACTTATGATGATTGAAATTACGCTCATGCCACAACTAAGTATTTGCAAATATTGGGTTGATACTTTAAATGGCATGACCAAGTGCAATCAATAATATGTCCTGAGTCAAGTGAAGTTTTTTTACTCTTTGCATGAGTGGACATTGATAAGCAACGTATTAGCTAGAGATGGTTTGAGATGCTCATGATGCTAAGTCTATAAGAATATGTTCCAATGGATCATATTTTTGTGATAATGAAAAACCTAAGAAATATTATTGATTTGTGGCCACAGCATATTGTAAATTAATATAATTTTTATTTTTTATACTTGAATGAAATTAGCAGATCTTTACAGTGCTTCAGTAAGTATTTAAAGATGTAATAAGATAAAACAGTAGCTTGTTACTGATAGTTATCCTTTTATGGTAAGATCATCTGTTTATACCAGGGGATCCTAGGTATACATTGTCCTCGAGTTACGATGTTTCATGGCTACAATGCATCTACCATAAATTATTTTGCTTCTTTTTTTATAATTTTTGGCCTGTATTATGTCTCCCAAGCGTAAAGCAGATTTTTCTGATGGCAGTGCTTCGAAGAAAAGGAAAGCCATCACCATAGAAGTGAAATTAGAGATAGTAAAATGCATGCAGAAGGGAGAAGCTTTACTACTGCATTAGAATAGGTGCTTTTTAGTTGTGTTCCGATTTACACTGAAATTCGTGTTACATCACATTTCAGGAATGGACTTCTGATATAAGTCAAGGACCCTCTGTACTGTACTTTGGTCTTAGTATTATGTTTTCTGGAAAGTAATACAGTACGTTACTGTTTTATGCTAAAAAACTTACCTTAGAATACTAAAAGTCATTCTTGTTTGTGCAGAAGTTTGCTATATTTCTCATGCAGCAGCAAATAAAAGCTATGACCTTTCATTTACCATCCCATGATAAGCAGCCTGAGTATAAGAGAAATTGTAAGGTGGAGGAAGAGCATTTGCACAATTAGATTTTGACATTAGAGTGAGAGAAAATGTTTCTTGGTAGATAAAGAAAAATTTCTTATCTCTTTATAGAGCTTACTGGATAGTCTTACTATCTTCATTCATAATATATTTAGTTTTTTGCACTTTACTAATGTAAAATCTTTTCACATTCACTGACAACAACAGATTTCCACTGAATGGTCCAGTCATTCAGTGCGACTTTTGTAAGAAATCATAGTAAGTAGGCATCATCATGGTCAAGTTGAGAATAATTTTTACACTCAAAGATGCAGTGTGAAAACTACACGTGAAGATGGCATGAAAACTTTTTCGGTAGAACTACCCTGGGCTTGAAATTTTTCTATAGCAGTCATTACAAATGTTAAAAGAGAACGCTTATTACAGAAAGTAGTTTTGAGTGTGAAAATAGTTTGAAAGGATTTTTTTTAGTAAGATGAATGTATTTTTACAGATTGCATAGTTTTAGAATATACTTTTTTTAATGTGCTTTTACTATAAATTTGTAAAAGTCAATCAGATGTTGCGTGTCATGATTATAATCATTGAGCTTACTTCTAATATTTAAAAACTAGCAAATGATTTGCCTAAATTTTATATAATAACCTGTCCTAGAAAAATGCATTACACACATAATGTACTTTGTTTTAGGGTATTTGGGATGTGCATGTTGAACCTGGTCATATATTGGATAATATAATCATTCATTTTTATTAGGTTTAGACACTTAACTTGAACAGTATATTAAAAGTTTTTATTTTATCAATTAATGTAAATGTTTTTCCTCGTGAAACTGAAATAATGGTTCTGACTGTCATTGCAGTAAAGCAGAGCATGATGCCATGATGAACAAGTTCAAAGACTACCAGAAGAGAGCCTCTATGTATTACGTATATCATACGATACAGCGATATATGGTAAAGTGATCTAAATTTTGTTGATGGCATTGTTGTAAAACCACAAATTTAGATTAAAGTTCACTTGAATCAAATATACATTTTACTTAGCTCATTGGAAAGGGATATTGTATGATCTCATGCAATATAAGAGTAATTATTCTCGGTCATTTAGCAATTATAAGGTTGATTTTTTTTTCTTTATGATTGTGACACCAGGACGGGCCAAACAAAAATAATAAAATAAAACAGCCCTCATCGGGCCTGGGCACGAAGAATACATAAAGTAAAGAGAAACAGAGATTTAGAGTGTAATGACTTGTCAAATGTGAAGGGATAAAAGATGTGTAATGAATATACAAGAATATTCCGTGTTGATGTAGGCATAAAATAAGAACTGTAACTGAAGGAAGACTTAACAGCGAACTGTCCTGGACAGTCCTATATAAGTTTACAAATCCTTCAGCTGTAGTATTGTACGTGATGCCTGATTTTAGAGATTCCTCTTTGGTACTCTTGAAAATCTTTGTTTCAAAGAAACAGAAATATTTTATGCAATCTAGAATAAGTCACATTACATTTGACAAGTCAAATCACTCCCCATGTCTGTTTTATTTTTACCTCTTTTCCTTCAGTTTTGCTATATTTATGGAAGGTCCACATCTTATGGCCCCCAGTACCTGGCATAGATATGCGCTAAGAATCTCTGGGAATCATGTTGACCCCATCACTGGTGTGAGGGTAGACATGCATGGTAACCTTGCACCTCCTGATAGATTTGCTTCTTTCACTCTTCACATTTCTAACATTCGTGATCTGAGCTCTAATCTTTTGTCTGTGGAACAGCACTTGGGTACATCCCTCCTTAACATCCTCCTCCTCTCTGAAACCCAGCTGTCTAGCCATGCTTCCACTGACCCATTTCAAATCTCTCACTATAATCTGTATTCTCGTTTTTGTTCCAGAGATGGGGTATGTGCCTATTGCAAGGCTCATGAACCTTGTATCTCCTGACTTTGATGTTTTCTGGTTGAAAATCTATCTCTACACTGCCACTATATACCTTTGCTTTTGCTACTGTTCACCAAACTCCTCTGACTTTTTGTCTTTCTTTGACTATCTGTCCTCTTGCCATGAGTCCTCGCTATCTTCTCACCCACATGCTGTAGTTCTCTATATTGGAGATTTCAATGTACACCATAGTAAGTGGCTTAATTTTCCTCACACTGATGTGGGAGGAAGTGAGGCCCTTGCATTTTCTATTACTCACGATCGGGAGCAAATTATCAAACATCCTACGCGTATTCCCAATCGACACAAACATGCATTCAGTACTCCTAACCTCTTTCTTACTTCTAGTCCTTCAAACTAATCATATTCTGTGCTTTCCCCTCCTGGTAAATCTGACCACTCTGTGATCTCAATCTCTTCTATTTTCGCTCCCACTCCATCAAATTCCTTCTACTCAGCGCAGCCTTTGTTACTCTGAACGTACCCAATGTGATGATTTGCCTAACTTTCTCTTCAACTTCCCGTGGGATGACTACTGCTTTCAAACCTACAGCCCTGACCAGGTAGCCCTAAAAGTTGCAGAAATCATTAGCTCAGGAAATGGATGCGTTTATCCCCTCCTATATGAAACATTCTCTCCACCGATCCATGGTTTGACCTTGCCTGCTCCATGGGTATTCTGGCCAGGAATTGGGCATACCAATTGTACTATGCTTCTCATTCTGATTTATTGTTCTCAACTTTTAATGCAGCTTGGAATAGTTGTACTGCCCTTATCTCTCCAAAAACTTCTGTAACTCAAGCTTTCCCCCTCTCATTCGTTCTCGTGGTTCTAAAGCTTACTCCCCCACTGACAAAGCTACTCTCTTTGGCTCTCATTTTTCTCCCAACTCTTCCATAAGCAATTCCAAAGCCCTTGTCCTTCATACTTTACCCCTCTGTAATCTTATGTCCTTCCTTATTCTTTCTTCATGCAAAGTCGATAAGGTTCTTTGCTCTCTAAAGACAAACAAGGCATCTGGTCCCGATGGTATCCCTGCAAGGTTCCTTAAGGAGCTTGCAGATGAACTGCCTGCCGTGCTATGTTGTCTTGTTTGCCTCATCCTCTTAACCAGTATCTATCCTATTTCTTGGAAGCATGCTCTAGTGCTACCTGTTCCTAAGAAGGGTGACTGCTCTATTTCTTCAAACTACCGACCTATTGCCCTAACCTTTATTATCACTAAAGTATTCGAAACTTTGTTCAGTGCTCACTTCTTGAAACGTCTTGAATCTAACTCAATTATCTCCGATCACTTATCTCAGATCCACTGGTGACCTCCTGTCCTATCTTACTCATGGATGGTCATCTTCTCTGAGGAACTATGGGAAATCCTTTGTCTTTGCCCTTGCACAAGGCTCTGTTGACCAAACTCCCTACCTATGGCTTTACCCCTTCTCTCAGTTCTCTGCTTTTCAGTTTTCTCTCTGATCTTTTTATATCTGTGGTTGTTGATGGTGCAACATCTGGCCCATTCCCTGTTACGAGTCATGTTCCACAGAGCTCTGTTCTTTCACCTACTCTGTTCCTTCTCTTCATCAACGTTCTTCTGCAGTCCCCATCTTCCTCTCTTCATCATGCCTTTGCTGATGATTCTACCCTTTATTTTGCCCTGTTTTTCTTCACAACATTCATCTGCTACTCCTAATCAGTCTCTTAGCACTTTTTTCTACTCTCAACTCCAATTAGCATAGGGTATCTGAATGAGGAACCCAAAATTTAGTTAAATTTAATGCCTCCCAGACAGTTTCTGGCTGTATCTTTATCTTCTCTTCCACCAAATAGCCCTATTGTCTTCGAAACTAACAAAACCCTCTTAATTCTATTAGGAATCCAGATAGCCTCTAACTTGTTTTGGAGGAATCACATAATTAAAATTTCTAAATTTGGGGCTCTGTTTCATTTTTGTCATTATCTTTACAGTTACTTAAAATCTATAAAGGTCTTCTCTGTCCCTACTTAGAATACTGCTCCCACATTTGGGGTGCTTTTTCTTATACTTATCTTCTTGATAGGGTTGAATTCTAAGGCAGTCAGACTCATTAATGACCCCTTCCTTACTTCTAATTTAGATTCTCTTTCTTTTCTCCGTAAGCTATCATCCCTTTCTCTTTTCTATCGCTACTACCATGTAGTAGGTTGGCCCATGGCACTAACTGCCCGTTGCAGTACTACAGCTGAAGGATCTTGTGGACTTAAATAAGACTGTCCTGGACAGTTCGATGTTAAATTTTCCTTCAGTTACGGTTCTCTTTCTATGCCTACATCAACACCGAATATCTTGGATATTCGTTACACATGTCTTATCGCTTCACATCTGACAAGTCACAACACTTCCCATCTCTTTCTCTTTTTGTTTTCTTCGTGCCCAGGCTTGATGAGGGTAGATTTATTTATTTATTTATTTTGGGCCGTCCTGGTGTCACAGGAAAAAAAAAAAAAAAATCCATCGCTGCTCTGATGAGTTGGCGAGTTGCATCCTTCCCCCACTGCCAGGCGGCCTTGTCTCACAAGTACTGTGTGGAGACTTGTATTTCGCGGATTGGTCGGTGCAGCGACTACTTCTCTCCCATCTACCTCCAGACTCTGGAACGCTCTTCCTCCTTCTGTCTTTTCTAATTCTTATAACCTATCTTCCTTCAAAAAGCAGATCTATCATCATCTTGGGGCCTAATCCTGCCATATCTCTAGGTCCTCAGTACCTTGACTATTCTTTCAGCCTGTCCTTTTCCTTTTGTGTATCATTACCTCTTGTCTGCCTTATTCTTAACCTTTTTCTTTTCCTTCATCGTAATGTTTCCTTTATTGATGAGGGCAGATTCCTTTACTGTCTCAATGTCACACTCATAAAAATAATATGGTATAAAGATTATTTTATGTGTTCATAGTTGCTTTTAATTGGTCATTTCTTGAGTATACATATCCCTATAATTGTAGCATGTATTTTTTCTTTCAAGGATGAGCCATTTACATCATATATGCCAGAATCTTTATTCAACATCTCAAGATTTCTGATGCATGAGTTGATGGCTGCTCAACCAGATGGAATTTCCAAATTGTATCCTTTAATATGCTGTATTGTATTGTCCAATGCCTGTATTTTATTTGTTTTAACTTATCTTGTATATAGTACAGTGCTTGAGAATTCTATTGCCTTAAAGAAAATGGATGCTTTGTTTTAGCATTATGTTTTGAATTTTGTTTCAATACTTAATTGCTGAAAATAGAATAGTTATATTAGTGATGAGATTAAAATAAAATTCTGAGTAGGTTTGTTTTTTGATTTTTTATGTTTAGCAGTTTAGAGCCTAGTAATTTATGGGTATACATACATACGCATGCCTCATTCCCCCTTGTAAGGGGGGTGGCCAAGTAAAGAAATCCGCATTCACCACGATCCATACACACCTCAACCACTCCTTTCAGCTCCATGGGGATAAAGGGTTGCCACATCTCCCCCCCTATCCACCCTTCTTGGGTCAGCCACAAGGTAGGTGGGCAAGGATATTCTACAATGAGGCCCAACAGCCGCAGCTGGTTTACCCCCACCGCTTCATCTCATGGCAACTCTCCTCACACCCGTCCACCACAGTTTACTGAGCTAGCAGGTGCGAGAAATCCCTTTGTGTCGCGTCATATATGAACAGACTTCCTTCACTCATTCCTATCTCTTGCACGCAGTCTTCCTTGTTCCACTGACATTCCACGTGCATTCAGTGCTCTTTTCAATCCATCCATCCATCTCATTGTAGGTTTCCCTCTTGACCTAACTCTGCACTTCACACTCTCTTCCCTATTCGTTCATCACTCATCCTTTCCAATCTGTCCAAACCATCTCAACACACTGATCTAACCTCTCCGACAGCTTCATTCCAACACCCGTTCTCTGCCTAACACCTTCATTTCTTACTCTATCTATTCAAGATACACCAATCATACCTCTCAAACACCTCATCTCCATCACATTGAACTTGTTCCTTTCATCCTCTCTTGGATTCCAAGTCTCTGCTCCATACAATGCTGTCGGTACAATCACATCTTCATATATCCTCCTCTTTGCATTCATTCCCAAATATCTATTTCTCATTACACTTTTCAACCCACCTAGACATTTACTTTCTTCTTTCACTCTATGATTTACCTCTGCATTCACTCGTCCACTCCTCAATACATGCGACCCCAGATACTCCAACTTTTTCAAGCAACTCCCCATTTATTCCTACATTCAATCTGCCAACATTAACACTCCTCATGCATCTCATGACTTTACTTTTATCAATATTCACCCACAACTTCCTTCTTTCACACACACTACTAAACTCAGTCACCAAATGATTCAATTTATTTTCAGTATCAGCCACCAGTAAAGTATCATCCGCAAATAGCAACTGACTCAATTTCTGTAGCCTTTCATCCTCACCCACTAGTTCCAAGCTCGGTTTAATACTTTTTCATTTACATCCCTTACCACTCCATCCTTATACACATTAAACAACCATGGCGACATTACATAACCTTGACGTAACCCAACATTCGCCTCAAACCAAGCACTCATACCATTCCCAACTCACGCATTCTCTACTATTCATGTAAAAACTTCACCGCATTCCACAAACTTACTTTTCCATACAATCGCAACACCCTCCGCAATCTCTCTCTATGTACCCTGTCATATGCTTTCTCTAAATCCATAAAGGCCCAAAAAATGTCCCTACCTTACTCCAAGAACTTCTCACACATCTGTCTTACCGCAAACACCAGATCCACACATCCTCTTCCTCTCCTGAACCCACAGTGTTCTTCCCCAATCAATCTCTCAGTACCTTTCCTAATTCTCTCGATTAACACTCTTCCATATAATTTACCAACTACACTCAGCAAACTAATTCCCCTACAACTACTATACTCATACTTATCTCCCTTCCCTTTGTAAGGTGGAACTACACATGCACTACTCCAAACAACTTGGATCCTCCCTATCCTAAACATACATTCAACAACCTAACCATTCCATTCTACTAATGCCTCCCCACCTTTTTATTGGTAATATTCTATTAAGAATAACTATTTTTTGTTTTTGTTGTTGTTTTACCCTAAGCTGCCTGGCCAAAAGGCCCCGAGTCGCTAAGGAAGCCCACTGTTGATCCTGGGCTTTCCCACAAAAGTCTTAGGGAGTGTTTGTTTTGTTGATGGCATATGTAGCTGTATGCAGTGAAGTCTTCCATAAGATGTTCCCTGGGTTGTTCTCAATCTCTGACTAGGAGAAGTATTTGAGAAGTCTATGAGTTATGACTGCCAGAGAGCCATCACTTTGTGTAGAAATAATTATGTTATTGTATGTGATGCGTTGAGTGATGAAGTAATCTCCTAGGTGACCGAAGCTTTTCCCTTGTTTTTCTGCTCCATGAAGGGCGGGAGTTTTTTGTGGCAGTTTGGCCTCTTTTGCTGCTCTTATTTTGAGTTGCAGCTCTGGTGGGTGGGTCTGCACCGAAGATACTGCCACTACAGAACCTTTTTTTATTAGCTTAGGTGATTTCTTTGTGTGTTTAGTGTTGCTTCCATTTTCGTTAACAGTGTCACTTATTTCTCATCCATAAATCTTGGTAATGCTCATGACCGTATTTACCATAATATTTAATGGTAGGAAAGAGATTAAGTTTTTTATCTTAACTTGTTCTTAGCTCAACCATGTATACTTTGGCAAAACAAGCCAGGAACTTGGAAGCATACAAATTGGCTCGTTATGTTCTTGACAAGCTGCAGACTCTGAGAATTCCTCCGAGATTTCAAGTAAGTTGTGCCTTGATATTTTTGTTTCTCGTGATATGCACTGCTAACAATGTAGTCACAAGTTAGGCAAAAACTTATTGAGAGAGAAGGCTGGATTGTAGTGCAATGAGTTTCTAGGTTTCGAAGATAGTTGGAATTATGCTTTTTATCCATTTTATCTTCATGCTGCATTTAAAAGTTTTGATTGGTCATGTCTAAGTCCAGATTTTATGTGTACAGCAACTGCATATGGTTTTGTTTTGGAACATACTCTATGGCTAATCCTAAATTTCAGGAGGATGTTGAACTGGCTGCCCTCAAGATTCGTGCAAAGCCATTCCATGACAATGAAGAGCATCAGCCCCTTTGCTATCGTTGTTCCACTACTAATCCCCTTGTCAACAACAATGGGAATCAGTGTGTCAACTGTTGTCATCCATTTGTCTACTCATTTTTCTCATTTGGTAAGACTATAGAGTTAGTTTTGAGGGAGGTGAAGAGCAGTCTACTTTGACCTGTAATATATCCCATTCCAATTTTAAAAACGTCACTGCACATTGTGTTCTGTATTATAGGGTCCTTCTTTTTCAGAAATACTGCCAGTGGTAGAGTTTGTTCTAGAGGAAGATATTACTGATGAAGAAGCAGTGCGACTAATACAGCAGTCAGGGTTAGGTGGTGGGACAGATCAGGAAGATATACCCAAAGTAGAGGATGAAAAGGAAGACAAAAGGTGGAAACAGACAGAGTCGGGAAATGCTCAGGCTCTTACTTTAGATGGCTCACCCAGTCCTTCTCCTGGAGATGATCCTTTTACAACTAATCTTTTGAGCTTTTACGTAAGTCTGAGGCTTGGCAGGTATGCAGTAAATAGTTACTGGGTGCTTATGGTGTTTTCTCCTACTGTTGGTGATTTTTCAATTGTGAAGTGGTACTTTAAGTAGTTAATGGAAACTGTATGGCGAGTTTGTAAAATACTTGTATTAACAAGATCACTTATGAGGTTGATACAAGCAAAAACTCTTGCGGTTCGAATTTTTCAAACCTTTAATATAGCTCTATGGTGCAGGTTCATTTTCTCAGAATAGCATGTTATATTACTTCATTAAGTATCACTAGAAGAATTCATTGATGCTGGCCTTGCTAACTACAAATCAGAGAAATTACTTTGGAATGAAACGAAGATTTTTACTTTTAGATGAGAAGTTGCGATGGTGTGAGTAATAAGCCCATAGAATACTTTAGTTTAGATTTTATTTTAAATTTTGCCTTTTCCCATCAGGATCGGCAGGGTAACTACAACTGCAGGAAGAATGTTGTATTATAACAATAAAATTTTGCTATCATATCTAATTATAAACATTCGCACTCACAAGTCGCCTATTCATGTTGTATATACTATGTAAAATCGAAATCTGTGAAAATAAAGGAAATATACTGTACTAAGCACTAATAATAAGAAATATATTGTAAACTTGGAAAATATATTATATTACACATAATGTTGTTGTTGGCTTTCTCTCTGTGCTGTCAGATTTTATTGCACATATTGCTGTTGGCTTTCACTAAGTTGTCTAGTCAGAGAGCCCCAAGTCCCTAAGGAAGGCCATGAACAGTCCTGGGCTTTCCCACAGAGCTCTCAGGTAGTGTATGTTGTTTAATTGGCGTATGTGGTGTGTGCGTTTAGTCTTTCATAATGCATTTGATTGCATGAGTGTTTTTTTTATATTCTGGACAGGCATCATCAGCGAAGTCATCTAGTCTCATCTGATAATTCAGAAGGACTGGATGGTACCTACATCGCAGTCTGGCCAGGTGAACTCTCTCCTCATGGGGAAGGGAGGATTCAGAGGGCTTGATGCTGGGAGGCTGTGCTGATGGCTGTGTGTTGTCATTGAGTGATTGCATGGAACAGAATTAATTGTGTATGGAGAGGATAATTTTGGGCTAGGTGTTGTTTTAATGTTTCTTTTTGTATGTGGATGTTCTGTCATGTAGTGTAGGGTTGCCATTGGTTTATGGAGTCTGCAGCAAGCATTTGTGTGCGATTGATATCTTGGTGGTCTTCGACTTAAAGGACATTGGTTTCGTGGAGTAAGTGGTTGTGTCTTGCTCTCATGGGCCGTAAAAGAACCACAAGAGCCACTAAGGAGCTACTAAGAGCCACAAACCATTCTGGGGAAACCAAGGAGATAAAAAGATATTACAGATGTATAAAAAGAGAAAAGAAGATACTTTTGTAGGCATTGTAGCTTTGAAGCCTATGTTTATTTTTAGGGTTTTGTTGTGTATAGTCAAAAGGTTATTGAGGTATGTTTTATAATGTTATGTGCCCCAGCAAGGCTTGCTTTTTCTATCAGTGAGAATACATATTGTTTGTATATTGTGATAATTGTATATTTCTTATATCCAAATGTCGTATGGGCAAGTTAGTTTTTGATGTTTGTGACATATTTCTTAACTTGCATTGATGTATATTATACCTAGTACTTTAGGTATATTTGTGTGTGTTAAGGGGAAGTTGTTTATGGTGAAGTGTGGGATGTGATGATGGTTTTCTATCCAGTTTTTCAGGAAAGTAACTTGGGATTTGGTTTGGGCTAATTTAAGTCAGTTTGTGCTGAACTATGCATGTAGTGTGTTGAGGCACGGCTGGAGGAGGTCTGCACCTGTGTTTTGATGTGTACTTGTGAGTGTTGTGTCACTTTAGGATGAGTGTTGTGTGGGTTGATCATGTATGTGTTGGTTAAAGAGTGAATGATAAGACAGATCCGTTAGCTATTACCAGCACATGATATACAAGCACACATGCCTTTGAGGTAGTTGGCCATCCATCTTTTTGTGTCATTGAGCATGTTTTTTTTTGAAAATTTTATATGTGATGTTGAGGGAAGTAGGCTTTACTTATGTCTAGTCACGAGAGAAGTGTCCTGTGAGATGGCCCAGAAGAAATGGAGCCATCAAGTATTCTTTGTGTCAGGTCTGTAAGATTGGTGTTTGTGGAGTGTAATGACCTGAAACTGCATTGTAACAGGGCAAAGTGAATGAGTGTGATCTGTTTTAATATCAATCGTTTAACTTTGGAGGCAGTGCAAAGTATTGTAATGGAATGAAATGAAGAGGGTAATGTTGGGCTTTTGTTAGGTTAGATTGTGATAGTCACACCAAGCTTCCATATGTTGTGTAGTGCATTGTGCATGTGGCCGTAGTTTATGTTAGCGAGTGCTTGTATGCCGTGTGGTACTAGGTGTTCAAGGTATATGTTGCTAATATTGTCAGGGGCAGAGGTGGATGAGTACTTGAGATTATTGATGATGTGCTTTATCTGATGGTTGGTGAAAGGTGTATAGTTTGGGACTGTTGGGAACTGTCTCTTACGTTTATGACACATCTGTTGTAATGGTGGAGGGAAGATTACTAACTGGAAAGAAATGATTGATCAGGGTAATTGTCTTTTATTTGTTTGAGGGTATGGGGTCTGTTGTTGTGATTGTTGTTGTGATTGCAGCACGTAGTTTTGTTGTGTTATTGTTGGAAAACTTAATGCTGTTTGAGAAGGTTGTTGAGATTTTTTGGTGTTTGTTTTATGGTCAAGTGGTTGCGAGCAATTATTCCAATTTAATGTTTGTTGATTTAATTTTTGTTGCTGATATGTGTGTTAAGTGCTTGAGTTTATTGTGTCCTGTCCTTTGTGCAAAATTTTTTGGAACAATTATGTGTATCGCATTGTCTGATGAGAACTTGAGTTTCTGGTGTGTGGGATTCTGTCTTTTTCTGTTACCATTACATTTTGAATTATTGTGCATCATTTAGTTTTTTTATGGAAATGCAGTTTATAGTTTCAAATTGTCGTTCTGTTTCATTAGTTGAGGCTTCCTAGTTGACTCTTTTGTAATCGATGTATGATTTTCTATGGACAGTTAGGGTGACTCTTGGTTTGGTGATGATGATGATAGGAAGGTGGTTAGAACTTAGGGTTTTAACCACTTTCCAAGATATCATGAGGGTGAGGTTCGGTGACCAGATGATGATTTATGGAGATGAACTGTAAGAAGTATAATTGGTTGATGTGATGCTTAGAGTATTGGTGGCATGTTGTTATTGTTGGCTGTAGTTGTCTTGTAGAGGAAGTTTGAGGAGGAATGTATGTATTTGTGATTAGGTCAGCTATGTTGCCATTGTATACTTTGATTGATTGTACTTCTGTTGTAGTGTCGTGGGGGGACGAGGGATTTTTTGTGTGTACTGGCGTCATTCAAGTTAACGGATTTGTATACCATAGTGATGAGTCTGCATCTGCCGATTTTTTCTTGTTTACTGGTGATAAAGTTATGAATTGTGGGAATTGTATGTGTTCTGAGTAGTTTTCTTTCTTGTAAGATGGCAATACTATATTGCGTTGTTTGATGAAAGATGTGGTTCTTGTTTTTTGGTATTTATGCTCTCAGTGTTAAATTGTAAAATGTTGATATTCATGTACTTTGTGTGTTAGATGCTGTTAAAGGGGTGTGTGGAAGGGGTGGTGATGGAGATGTAGGTGGGAGTTGGGCAGTAGGATAAGGTTGTAATTATGGTTGAGGTGAAGGTAGGGGTGTTTGGAATGTTGATGGTGTGGGAAGGATTGGGGAAGTGAGGTGCAAAAGGTGGAGGGAATGGGTTTGAAGGAGGATGTTGGGAGTGTTTTGAGCAGTTCCAAGTGTTTGTGTAGTGTTTTCTGTTAGAAAGTGTTGTACAGATGAAATGGGCCCATTTCCTTCATGAGTTGCAGAAAACTGAACCTTTGGTGTATTGGTTCAAAGTGGGTATGGTACATATTGAACATGTGTGTTTGTAGTTCATTTCTGGATTGTTCCTTATATCTCTGGCTAGAAGGAGTCCTTGAGAAATGACTGCCAGAGAATTATTTGTCGTCGTTAAAAAAAAATCTGGTGGTGTATGTATAGACACTCCCCAAGTTACGAAAGAGTTAGTTCCAGAAGTCAGTTCATAAGTAGATTTGTTTGTAAGTTGTGGTTAGGTAAAAAAAAAGTACTGTACACTACATACATATGCACTAATGTACAGTACTTAGGCTAAAGGTGCTCAACTACTACATAAAACATGAAGTATATAGTATTAATGATATTTAATATGTTCATATGTGGATGTTTTGTATCCACAAAATATTTGTTGGTTAAGCACCAGAGAGGACTGCAATTATTACACAAGGTTTCAGATATCCTTGAAGAGAGTAATAGAGAGATTCTTCTCCCAAAGAGATAATAGCTCTTCTTCAGAAATGTCTTCAACAATGAAGTACCTTTTGCCTTGGAATACCAGCTGAAGACACTTTTCCAGAGAAGTGTCTTCAATAAAGATTGTTTTTAACGTGGTGTGCCACACTGATGCTTCACCAACATATGAAATATCCAGAGATATCTTCACTACCATTTAATTTTTATCAAACCATGGAAAAGCACCAATGCATATCAATTACAGAACAATCTTTCCAGAAGACACTTTTCCGAACCTCTCTGGAGGTGAAACTTCC
Organism: Halocaridina rubra; assembly: GCA_037179515.1. NCBI lineage: Eukaryota > Metazoa > Arthropoda > Malacostraca > Decapoda > Atyidae > Halocaridina > Halocaridina rubra. The sequence goes on from JAXCGZ010007562.1 coordinate 183,976, forward strand.
TGCTGTTCATCTTTGGGAGAAGAATATCTCTATCACTGATTTCAACAGGAATATCTGGAACAATGGGTCTTAGAATCTTTTGCAATAATTACAGTATGCAGTATTAATAAATTTTAATACAGTAATTATATTGAAACAGTGCAATACAGTTCAGTAATACATATATAATACATGAGTAGAAATGGGTAGGTTTTTGTTCGTATCTGTGTATGTTCGTAACTTGATTGTTCGTAAGTAGGGGAGCTTCTGTATTGTGTTTAGACATTAGTCAATTGCCTGGGTAACAAATATCTTTTCCAGGTTCTTGTGCCTCATGAGAGGCAGTGGTTGGTTGTGTCAGGTTGGTCTCCACTTGTTACTACTCTTCTGATCAGGAGCTCCTATGTGTAAGACCTTTGACTAAGGCTGCTCCACCATGTCATGAACGTTCTGTATTGTGTTACCTTACTCTTCAAATAAAATAATATATATTTTCTTTAGCAAGGAGGAAGCGAGTTTCAGCCCGTGATGGTAAGCAGATCTGCTTTAATTGCCATGGAACCCCATGATGTCATTATTTGTCGATGGCCAAAACCACTTCGATATCAGTTCTACAAGAATTTAATGCCTGATGTTCCCATTACACATTGTGTGCATTGTAATAAGGTAAGAGCTTTTTAGATTTCCCAGATTGGAAGCCGCTTATAATTCGATAAAATACTGTATTAGAACTTTAGCCTATTGCATATATCAGCTGGGTAAAAAGCATAAGGCTACTCAGATTTTCTAGTTTACTTGTATTCAGGATGTACTGTATACTACTTTTCGAAAATTCATTTGGTAGTTTGAGATGCTAATTAACAGAGACTATTTTTATTGTGCAATGTTTTAGTAATTTTTATATATTACATAATTTTTTTTTTACAGATGTTCCATACAGATGATTACATTATGCAAGTCCTTCAGAAAGGCCGCTGCCCATTCTGCAGAACACCTTCTGCAGATGCAGCTGAAAATAACATGGAATAACATTCATGCCTTTTCTGATACTTTTTCTTTTTTAATGAATGTGAGTCCTAGGTTTTCGTATATCATTTGACAAACACCCATTTGGTTAGTGGTATTGAGCACAAAGTAATCCCTAGGAGTATCTCAGCTGATATTATATTTGGCTCTAGGAGGTCCCCAGTCTACCTCCTCATGGTGGGCGGTGCTTATTGCTTCACTTTATGCAAAAGTAATATGGGTATAAGAAACAGAGAATAATACTTGCATTCACTGAATGGTAGCCCTGTCTCTTTAAAATTGAGAGGGTCTATGGTGAAACAATACCTTCAGGGGCTGTGGTTTATGTAAAAACAAATGCCACTTGTCTAAGATATGTAATTAAAATATGAATAAAATCCTTTTCTGTTCAGTTTACATTCTTAGACATGATAACACTTAAAGTTATCTTTATAGTATACGAATTCTTTTTATGTTTTAATTACTGTATTTAATAATGTCCTTATTGGTTTATTCAAAGTGAATGATGAAAGTAGATTTCTTTGCTATTATTCTGGTACTTAAATATGTCATTTGTGGGGCATATGATATGATATATAAGATTTTTGTGAAAATATTTTTAATTTTAAACGTGAGTAATCCACTGTTGTGAACTAGCATCAAATCTATTATTAAAGGTGTCTTCTTAGGCTTGCAGGTACTTACTGTTATTGGAGATATTGTCTAAGCATCTTTAAATTTTTTACGTATGCTACCCTTAATATTGTAGCATTATTGTAAACATGCATTTGGATTTAATATTTAACTTTAAATTAATATGTAATTTCTAATAATATTGATAATCGATTTGAGCAGGCAAAATATTATTCTATATTTGTTAGTATGATTTATTATGGAAGACACCACCGAGTTCTGTGAATAAATGAGATTGAATGATCATTTGAGTTATATGAGCGATCAGTAAAGGGCTCACATTAATATGATTTTAACTGCTCAGTGTTTAGAGCAATGAAAAAATTTAGGTATATGTTAACTTGCTATATATTTTAATGCTTTATGGGAATTATATAATTAAAATATGTAAATTGGACAAAATAGATTCAAGCTTGTCGTTCTTCAAAGCAGACTGTGTCTAATAGTTAATCGTTACCGACAGTTTCTCTCAGTAGAACTGTAAGTAGAGAATCTTAAAATGCAAAATACTGTATTGGGAGAATCCAGCCGCTTGCTGTAATATGTCATCATTCCTTATATACTATGTGAAATTCTTGCATTGATGAACTTGTCTGCTCTCTAATATTCTCATATCTTAGTCACAGTAGCTGAGAGGAAAGTAGCAATCATTTACCAAATAACTGATGATAAGTACAGCTTTTTTCACTTGCAATTTTTATTGCATTCTCACACTGATATAAGTAAAAAAAAGTGCCTCATTTCCTTTTCTGCTGTGATTGATGTTATTTTACAAAGGGAGGAAATGCAAGACTGTTTTTTATTTATTCCTTTAAGGCACCACGTGAGATATGCAGGGCTGAGGTCGGTAGTATTTGTAACTTGTAACTATAAGTATACTAATGAATACCAAAACATATATAATGAAAAAATTAATTGCTTAGGGTAACTACTTAAACTATGTCATTTTATATTTATATAGTATTATATGTGTGGAGCTTTGTAGCTCGCGGATTGGTTGGTGCAGCGACTGCTTCCCATCTACCTCCAGACTCTGGAACTCTCTTCCTCCTTCTGTCTTTCCTAATTCTTATGACCTATCTTCCTCCAAAAAACAGATCTATCGTCATCTCAGGGCCTAGTCCTCCATATCTCTGGGTCCTCTGTAATTTGACTGTTTTTTTTGTCTGTTGTTTTCCTTTGTGTGACATTACCTCTTCTTTGCCTTGTCCTTAAACTTTTTCTTTTCCATTGTCTTGATGTTTTCTCATGCCCGGGCCTTTATTGATGAGGGCAGTTTTTGCCTGTCCAGGTGTCACACTCATGAAAAATAAATAAAAATAAGGTCCATATTCATATATACTTTACATATTTATCTTAAACAGAGATTTTGATCTCAATGTGTTAAGACTATGGTGCCTAGTCAATACCTAGTCCGTCCAGTATATAATGTGATCTGATATTTTAAAATTATATATATATATATATATATATATATATATATATATATATATATATATATATATATATATATATATATATATATATATATATATATATATATATTAGAAAATAAATAATTGAATAATTTCTATGTCTTTCTGTTAAGTCATGTGATTAAGCATTGAAAGTCATCAACTGAAAGGATCCTGAAATACACTTCCTGCAAGATGAGAGTAGAGTTTAATGTACTATTTAATTTGCTAAAGTTATCATATTCTGAGGTCTCCATATAGGCATCTGTATATTAGAGTCATTTATTGATATGTTTCAGAGGAGAACATTCAAGGCTCCTGTTGAGAGTAAACTAGCCTGAATCGAAGATGAAAAGGGGCAAAGGAGGATAAGATGAAACCAAAAAGAGATCCTCTGCCCCACTAACAATAAAAGGAGGTTCAACAAATAATACAGGTGCAACTAGTGCAAAATAAAATAAAAAGTGACTGAATCTGGCATGGATTAAATGTGGGACCCCTTGAGGAAAGGTTGGAAGAGATATACGAGATCACACATGCCAGGGGATTGCAGCCTAGAAAATAAGATGACTAAATTAATAGTCTAAAATAATCTCAAATTGTGAGGGAAGGTGATCACTCTTAAACTCACAGATAATAATACCAATGTACCCAGAAACAGAAACGAACTAAGTCAAGTCCAGCCAGACTGAAAAGCAATCCAACAGAAAGGTGTGAGAAATGCTGAACAAAGGGGGGAAATATAGAAACAGCAGCCTTGAAACTTGAGAGGAGCAAGTGAATTCACACCCAAAACAAGCAAGAAGTGTAATCCTTATTCCTTAAGGAGGGATGCCATCAAATAAACAAGGGAACTCGGTGAGTATCATAGAACTGCAGATTCAAAGAGATCGCTGATACCATACAAGAGAAAAAAAGACAACAGAAAGAGGCCAACTTTATTTTCATGCAACTGCCAAATTAAAAGGAGCCATAATTGTAAGTTGCCAGCATACTCCAAATGGAAGAATAAATAAGTGATCACTATGACTGAGAGAACCCTAGAGGGAGTATTAAAGAGGTTAGAGCTCCATAAGCAAACCATTGCTCAAAACCAATGAAGACTGATGGATACCAGACAATAGACAAAAATCTTGAAGATGTATAAGATAGTAGACAGCCTGCTGATACACCCATAGGACATCTGGAAAATGACAGTTAAGAGACAAACAACTCAGTAAAATAATGTGACAGGGAACAATGTTCCAAGTTTAAACAAAGGAATAGAGGATCAGAGAAAAAGGGAGAAATCTGCTAGTGGATCCTACAAACGAACCAGTGGATGGTCAACAAAATTGGAGTCAAAGTAGGGACACATAAGAGGATCACAAAAAGAAACACAGAGGGGAAAATATCCCAAGTCGCTGGAGAGTGTGAGGAACCTCAAGGGTAAATAAAAAAACTACAGTGGACAATAAACAATTGAGCCCAAAGGGCTCAATTAGAAGGAGTTCATAAGCAAAATTACATAAAAGATCATGGTTCCCAAGAAGCCATACGTAAAACTAGAGACAAATCCGTCTCAGAATATGAAGAGACAAAGGCCAGTAAAGGGAAGATAGAGACATATTGAAACATCAGTAATACAAAGTAAAAATCCCTTATAAAAAAAAAAAAAGACGGACGAGTTAACATAAGTACTTTCCAAGAACAAAATTATAGTGCATTTCAGAAACAGAGCTCCCCCCTCTTGGTATGAGGAAGAGAGAAGGAACATGCAACAGGCATAGAGAGAAGCAAACCCTGAGAGAAGAAAGGGCAAAGACAAAGTGTACCAAGGAAGGTCCCATACCAAGTGGAAAGTGTAATATAGTGTAACATATAATGAAAGAGTAGCAGATCCTGAATGAAAAATCCAAAGTGTAACACACGTCCACAAAAGGCATCATAAAAGATGGGAGCAAGATTGGGAAAAAGACCTATTAACCAAAAGAAAACTATGTCCAAGACAGAAAGCTCCAAGTCATGGTGTCCAGTGCAGCAAAACCAGATATAACTTCAAAGCTTTGAGGAGGAACTGCTGCCTCAAGGGGTCCAGGAGTCATGAAACATGCCAACAAGTGGTATCATACAGAAAAAAAAGAATAGAAAAAGATGATTAAAGATAGTACACATACCTCATCGCAAGAAAATCTTTTAACACATGGTGCAAAAATATAGTTAATATCATTTGTAGCAGTCTTTTAGTGTTCATACCATTTTTTTAGATGGATGAAATAAGTATTTTCCTAATGCATAACTCTAATGTATGATTGTAATATGCAGAGGCAAGATAAGAAAAAATATAAAATAAATACAAATTGGAACTTTCGAATGACTGACACCTGTTATAAGAGTACCTCTAGTGTTTAATGGTTATATTATTATAAGCTTTTCAACTAATAATTACCCAAAAATGTTAAAAGTGTTTACGAAGAATATATAAAATTCGGAATGAATGAAAGTCAAAAGTATTCATAAATGACTTAAAAACTACATGCACTACAGAAAGTGACCTGAAATATGTGAATAGAAGATTGAGAGGATAAAAGAGAAAACCAGAGTTTTTCATGAAATAATATAGAAGTCTCCACTCACGAATAGGTCAACTACAGAATGAATGCATTTGAAACGTGGAAAGCAATTGATAACATAAGAGCAAAATGGTGCACTGAACGAGAGGATGTAGAAACTCGTGTAAAATAGTTGCTGTTGATAATTAATAAAATATAAAAGTGGCTTTATGGGAGAGGGGGTGCAGACCAGATGCTCTCAGAGGGGGCATCATCCTCAGCCAGTGGGTCACTTTGAGAAATACTCAAAATAATCAGTGGAAGAACAAATTAGTTTCATTTTGCGTCATTTATGAAAGGAATGAAATACCCTGTATTATGTGAGGTCTGACTTGAGAAATAACCAGAACAAGTTTCCTTGTATTTCACGTAATGCTTTGACATGGAATATTTGGTGAGAGCAAAGTCTCCAGTAATTCATGTAATGCTATATCAGAAGAATAACCAAAGCTAAGTTTTATGGAAATTTATTTAGCGAGACATATGTAGTGGAAGCTAACTTTCCCTTACCGTCATATTGATGAGGAAAATTATTTAATTGTATCAACGTATGACCTACAACACTTTTACTAGGTTAATCCAGACGAGTAAGATCATTATCTTTGCACTCTAACCACTCTCCCATCGAAAATTCTCCTCTACCTTTTGAATTGTCCATCTCTATCTCCCATTTAGTCTTTCTTCTTGTTGGTTCTCTTGGGATCAAAAGGTTTACATCGAGGCCCTCGTCCCCTCCCTATTCCACTAAGTCCTGTCTAAGCTTTCTTCTTCCCTGTATCTCTCTCTAGAAATATAAAACATGAAAAAAGATTGTTTTATGCTATTGAATTTTTTACTTTCCTCCCAAAGATATGGTGCGTCCTCAACTGCAAGTCCAGTCCCCTTTACGGGTCCATCCTGACTCATTCCACCCTAGGAGTGGAATATTCATAACTCAAATTACATACTGGAAAGATAAAAAAACAAAAAAATCATATTCCTATTACAAGAAAATGAGTATGGTGAGAATATCAGGCTAGACATTGGAGATTAACAGATGTAGCATAAACTGAATCTGGTCAATACTAATCACATTAATCTTCACACACCTAAGTGGCTCTTGTTCCTTTATCGTTTCCTCTATGCCCATGGTCATCACAAAGTGTTTTCCTTTGTAATAATTAATGCAATGGGAGATTGGCAGTTCAGGTACACTACACTCTCAAGTCGAATGAATTGCGTGCTTTGGGGTATACACCACAGCCTCGTAATAATTTTCTCTCTCTCTCTCTCTCTCTCTCTCTCTCTCTCTCTCTCTCTCTCTCTCTCTCTCTCTCTCTCTCTCTCTCTCTCTCTCTCTCTCTCTCTCTCTCTTGGCAGAAGATCCTTCCCCAATTACCTTGCTGATAACCCAAGTAAGTTTGGTGATGGAAATGTGTCAACCCTTTATCATCAAGGAGCTGAGAAGCGTGTTCGTGAGGCATGTTTGGCTTTTGGTGAATGTATGCTGTGACTCAACCACCCCTTTGCTAGGGTGACTGTGGCCATTTTGTATATATATATATATATATATATATATATATATATATATATATATATATATATATATATATATATATATATATATATATATATATATATATTCTTATAACTGTGTGTGTAATTACTTAGTTGTAATTACTTAATTGTTCTTACCTAAAAGAACCCGTTACTTGTAGCTTCCCGTCACCTGGTCGATTCCACTTTTATACTCTATGATACTTATTATATTTGTTTTTAAAGCTATGAATGCAGTTAGCATTAACTACGTCCTCGCTTAGCGAATTCCAATCATCAACTACTATGACACTAGAAAAAGTACTTCCTTGCATCCTGCAAAGAAGTTTTCTTACGAAGCTTCAAACTATGACCTCACATTAGCGATCACTATCCACTCTATCAAAATTATGAAGAAATTTAATTACCGTCGCCATATCCCCTCCTCATTCATCATACTGCATGTGATGATAATTCTAATTCCCTTAGCCTCTCCTCATAAGTGAGATTGTGTATTTCTGGCACCAGTTTCATAGCATGCCTTGAACTTTTTTTTTTTTTTTAGCTAATTTATGAACTTTTTTAAGTGCGAAATCCAAAAGGGTACTGCATATTTAAGCTTGGCCTAACATAAGTTACATAAATATTTCTGAACATTTTCTTGTGTAGATATCTGAAGGCTACCCTTACATTTGCTAAGGAAGCATATGCAGTCCCTACTATGCCATTTATATGCAGTTCCGGAGACAAATACATATAGAAGTATTGAATTCCACCGGCCACTTATCTTACCACTCATGCAGACTTGTTTCGGTTTTCCAGAAGTTCTCTACTATTCTTCTGGTCTCTTACTTTCTGCACAATCTTTGCATCATCTGCAATTATATTCAAGAATGAATTGACAGATTCTGGTAGCTCATCTCCATATCCAAGGAACAAAAGTGGCCCTAAAACTGAACCCTGTAGTGCCCCGCTACCAACTTTTCTGCAGTCAGAGACTGAATGTCTTACTCTAACCCTCTGTTTCCTTCTTTCTAAGTAAGTTTTTATCCATTCCAAGATATTTCCATCTAATCTTACCATTATTTTCAGCTTCTTAATAGGTCTCCCATGTAGAACCGTAGTAAATGCCTTCTGAAAATCTAAGAATATGCATTCTGTCCAGCCCTCTCTTGTACGATCTGGCTTACATCATCACGAGATTCTAATAAGTTTGTTACTGCAGATCTGCCTTCTCTGAAGCCATGTTATATCATTGACAACAAGTTGAAGGACTCCAAGTGAAGAGAGATATGTTTTCTTAGTACTTTCTCCATAATTTAGCAAACTATGCTGGTCAAGGAAACAGGTCTATAGTTTAGAGCTGTGTCGTCCATTTCCAGTATCCTGGAAATTCTAAAACTCCAATGACTTTTCAAATATGATGCATAGCACTACCGATATTAGCTTAGTGCCCTTTTTTAAGTGTACAAGGGACTATTTCATCAAGCTCTGAGCTTTATGGACATCTAGCTCCATCAGTGCTTTGCATACCTCTGCAGCTGTAAAGGAGATGTTCTCTAATGTTGGCCCATGATCTCTTATCTCTGCAATCTGAGAGAGTGTAGTATTATCCACTGTAAATACTGTCTGAAACTCCTTGTTCAATTCTTTGTAGCTCTCTTCATCTGTTTCAGTGATACTTCCATCTGTCCTCTTTAATGCTGAAATTTGTTCTCTGACCTTCAATTTTTGTTTGACAAAGCTGTGGAAAAGTTTGGTATTTTATATAGCCTGCTTGGTAATATCCCTCTCAAAATCCCTCTCGTTATTTACTTAGGTAATAATTTCTTGCTTGCTTGTGTGACTGCCAGGCATTAATACTTTTTCTCCTCCTATGCCTATTCCAGCATTTGTTTTTTCACTCCTTAGTTCTCATACCCTCATTACTGAACTATTTATCTCTGGCATTAATAACTCTTATTTTGGTAGATGGTATGCAACAGCTAAGTATTTTCTCATATTCCTCACAAAAAATTTCCTGCATTCAATGTGCAGATCTGTTGTTAAATGTCATTTAGTCAATGACAGGAAAAGATAATGAATTTTGTTGTAATTTTCTTCCACATAGTTCTTTCTCGTTTCCTTATCAGTTCCCCCACTCTCTGGCAAAACTTCTTGCTTTCTTCAAGAGGTTTTGCCAGATAATATACTCCATCAACACCACACAGTGGTCACTTTTACCAATTGGTGGTTTATACTCAATTTTTTTTCAATATCCAACACATTATATGTGAGTACTAGATCGAGCAGTGATGGTTCACCCCCATCCCTGGCCCTCATTGGTTCCAGTATATGTTGGTGAAGGAAATTTCTTTGTACACAATCTAGGAATCTTGCCCCATAGGAAGCCTCCCTGCAGTGTGGGTCAAAATTAGTCCAAACTATCTCTCTCTGATTTAAATCTCCCATAATCAAGTCCTACACTTTCTCTCTCATGCTTTATAACCCTTAATAGTACTTATATGACTTTCCTCTAGTCTTTGTTGATTTCTTGGTGGGTTCAATAAAATAACTGTCATAATGCTCTCTGAACTGGTATATTTACAAGCAACAAAAATTCCTTGAACTCACCAATATAAAAAAGTTTATTTCAGCAACCTGATGCCTTTCACATTTAAGCAATGCTATCCCTCCACTAGTCCTCTCAGATCTTTCAACCCTCATTATTTTGAAGCCTTTAGGGAAAACTGAAACTATTTATGTCTTCACTTAAAGTAATCTCTGGAATAGCTACTATATCTGCCAAACTGTCGTGAATCCTATCCTTTAATTCTACCACCTCACCAGGTATCCTATCAGCATCTGTGTACAGCATTCTTAATGAGGCTGAGTCTCCTGATTTACTATCATATTCTCTATTATCCCTTTGCCTAAATGAACCCTGAAACAAAAATTTTTCTTCTCTTCACTGTGTGTGTGGGCATACACAAGAAACGATAACCTAAGCAAAAGAAGAGAGGTAGAGAGAAATTATGAAAGGGATATCATCAGGAAGGCTAAAGAAAATCCCAAACTTTTCCACAGCTATATCAGAGGAGAACTGAAGGTCAAAGAACAGGTTTTAAAGATTAAGATAGCAGATGGGAGCATCACTGAGATAGATGAAGAGATCTGTGAAGAATTGAACAAGGAGTTTCGGTCAGTATTCACAACAGAAAAATACCCCACCCCCTCAGATTGCGGAGATAGATGTTCATGGGCTGGTATTAGAGAATATCATCTTTTCAGCCACAGAGGTGAGCAGAGCGTTGATGGAGGTAGCTGCCTATAAAGTTAGAGGTTCCTTATGTACTTAAGAAATACACTAAACCAATATCAGTGGAGCAATGCATCATATTTGAAAAGTCACTAAGATCTGGGGAGATTCCAAGATGCTACATACAAGCAAACGGGATACCAATCCTTAAAAAGGGGAGGAAGACTACAGCTCTAAATAACAGGCCTGTTTCCTTGACCAGCATAGTTTGCAAAGTTATGGAGAAAATACTAAGATAACACATCCCTCTTCACTTGGAATCCTTCAAGTTATTGTCAATGAGAGAACATGGCTTCAGAGAAGGCAGATCAACAGAAAAAACGTAATATATATTTATGATGAAGTAAGCCGGATCTTACAGGAAAGAAAGGGCTGAGTGGATTTCATATTCCCTATTCAGAAGGCAATTGATGCTGTCCCACATGGGAGATTTATTAAGAAGCTGCAAGTAATGGCGAGAATAGGCGGAAATGTATTGGAATGGATTAAAACTTACTTAGAAAGAAGGGAAAAGAGGGTCAGAGTAAAACACTTCGTGTCTGAATGGAGAAAGATTAATAATCGGGTTCCAACGGGTTTAGTTTTATGGCCACTTTTTATTCCTTGTATACGTAAATGACCAACCAGTTTGTAAATTAATTCTTGAATATGTTTGCAGATGATGCAAAGATTGTGAAGAAAATAAGAGACGTGAACAATGGTAGAGAACTTCAGGAAGACCTCAATAGTCTGCATGATTGGTCAGAAAAGTGGTTAATAAAATTCAATACTTCAAAATGTAAGGTAAAGACAATGATTACAAGTGCGAGAAGATCCAAGCTTGGATACTCAATAGCGGGAGCAGAACCTCAAGAGACGGAGAATGAAAGAGATCTAGGAGTAAAAATACTAACAGATTTGTCTCCAAAATGCATATGAATGGCATAGTAAGGACTACATATGCTTACGTAGCAAATATAAGGATAGTCTTCAGATATATGGACAAGGGAATGTTCAGAAATATTTATGTAGCTTATGTGAGGACAAAGCTTGGATATGCAGCCCCCTTTTGGAATCCACACTTGAAAAGCAAATAAGCAAACTGGAAAGAGTTCAAAGCGATGCCACAAAACTGGTGCAAGAAATACGAAATTTCAGTTTTGAGGAGAGGCGGAGAGAATTAGATTTACCATCTTTCGAAGGTAGAAGAATTAGGGGTGATATGGTGATGGATTTTTAATTCTTTCATGGATTTGACAGATTGGATAGGGATCGATTTTTGATATAGCTGGCTCTAGAACTAGAAGTCATAGTTTGAAGCTTCGTAAGATAACTTCTTTTCAGGGTGTAAGGAAGTACTTTTTTTTTCTTTAGTGTATTGGTATCTAATGATTGGAACTCGCTAAGAGACAAGGTAGCTGATGCTAAGTCAATTCATAGTTTTAAGGACAAATATGATAAGCATCACTGAGCACAAAAATGGAACCGACCAGGAGACAGAGAGTTACGATTATTGGGTTCATCCTCATAAGTACAATTAGGTAATTACAATTAGGGAATTAAACAAAGCTAAAGAAAATCACGAATATTCCACATCTTTTTCAGAGGGAATTTAAGGCCAAAGATTTCAAAGTTGGAGAGTGTAGATCAAGATACCTGCAAAGAAATGAGCAAGGAGTATCAGTCAGAAATTTTAGTAGCAAATACTCCATCCATTCACATTACCAAAATGATAGATCACTGGCCAGTATTAAATAAGTTAGTTTTTCATTTACAAAGGTAAACAAAGCGTTGATTAATTAGTTCATAAAACTATGGGGTCTGATGACATATTCCTTGATGTACTCAAGATATGTGCTACCCGTTATCAGTAGCGCTATGCATCAATTTTGAGGTCACTGGAATTTGGGGATATTCCAAGATGCTGGAAACAAGCGAATCCTTCAAAAAGGGAAGAAAAAACACAGCTCTAGATCATAGGTATTGCAGAAAAAAACTAAAATTTCTCTTCGCTTGGAGTCCTTCAGGTTTTTGTTAGACAATATGGATAGAGAGAAGGTACAAACTCACAGTAGCAAATTTACTGGAATTTAATGATGATGTAATCCAAATCTTGCAATAAAAAGAGGGCTGGGTAGATTGCGCATTCGTAGTATATTAGAAGGCAGAGGAGACATAAAAAAAAAAGTACACGTAATGACAAGAGCAGACGGAACTGTTTTGGAGTATGTTAAAACTTATTCAGAAAGAAGGGAGCAGAGGGTCAGAGTATGACTTGCAGTGTCTGACTAGATGAAGGTTAGCACTGAGGTTCCACAGGGATTAGTTTTAGGCAAGTTTTGTTCTTTATACATATATAAATGACTTGCCGGGTTCAGATGATGCAAATGATTTTGAAGAACGTCATAGGTGAGAACAATGGTAAGGAATTTCAGGATTATCTAAATAGTCTGCATGAGTGGTAAGAAAAGTGGCTAGTATAATTCAATGCTTTTAATTTTAAGGTAATGAGAATGGGCAAGTATGCAAGAAGGACACTGTTTGGGTACTCTGTAGTAGGCACAGAACTTCGAGCGATAGAGAGCGAAATAAGTCTAGGGGTAAACGTACTGGCAGATTCGTCCCCAGAAATGCATATAAATGGTGAACTAAAGGTAGCATATGTGTGATTACCTAATTGTGATTACCTAATTGTGTTTACGGGAAAGAGCCCAAAGCTCGTATCTTCCCGTCTCCTGATCGGTTCCATTTTATACTTAGTGATACTTATCTTACCTGTCCTTAAAACTATGGATTGAGATAGCATTAACTACCTCCTCGCTTAGCCAATTCCAATTATCAACTACTCTTACACTGAAAAAGTATTTCCTTACATCCTGCAAAGAAGTTTTCTTACGAAGCTTCAAACTATGACCTCTAGTTCTAGAGCCAGCCATATCAAAATATCGATCCCTATCCACTCTATCATAACCATGAAGGAATTTAAAGACTGTCACCATATCCCCCCTCACTCTTCTAGCTTCGAGTGATGGTAAGTCTAATTCCCTCAGCCTCTCATCATAACTGAGATTGCGTATTTCTGGCACCAGTTTCGTGGCATGTCTTTGAACTTTTTCAAGCTTAGCTATGTGCTTTTTCAAGTGCGGATTCCAAAAGGGGGCTGCATATTCGAGTTTTGGCCTCACATAGGTTACATAAATATTTCTGAACATTTCCTGGTCCATGTGCCTGTTTTTTTTTTTTTAAAGCAAACATAAGGTAGCCAGCCCTTCATGCACAATGACAAGGAAATTTTCAGAAATATTTATGAGACTTATGTGAGGCCAAACCTAGAATATGTAACACCCTTTTGGAATCCACGCTTGAAAAACATATAAATATAATGGAGAAAATTCAGACAAATTACGAGGCTGACGACCGAGATAAGTAGACTCAGTTATGAGGAAAGGCTGAGGGAGTCAGCCTTAGAACTAGAGGTTATAGTTTGAAGCATTGTAAGAAAATTTCTTTACAATATACTTATTTAGAGTAAGATAGTTGATGATTGGAATTCGTTACGTGAGGAAACAGCAAATGCTAACTGCATTCATAGTTAAAGGACTAATATTATAAGTGTCATTGGGTATAAAAGCTATACCGATAAGGAGACTGGAAGTTACGAGTATATGGCTCTTTCCCGCAAGCACAATAAGGTAAGCAAGTGATTACCTAATTGTGATTACCTAATTGTGTTTACGGGAAAGAGCCCAAAGCTCGTATCTTCCCGTCTCCTGATCGGTTCCATTTTATACTTAGTGATACTTATCATACCTGTCCTTAAAACTATGGATTGAGATAGCATTAACTACCTCCTCGCTTAGCCAATTCCAATTATCAACTACTCTTACACTGAAAAAGTATTTCCTTACATCCTGCAAAGAAGTTTTCTTACGAAGCTTCAAACTATGACCTCTAGTTCTAGAGCCAGCCATATCAAAATATCGATCCCTATCCACTCTATCATAACCATGAAGGAATTTAAAGACTGTCACCATATCCCCCCTCACTCTTCTAGCTTCGAGTGATGGTAAGTCTAATTCCCTCAGCCTCTCATCATAACTGAGATTGCGTATTTCTGGCACCAGTTTCGTGGCATGTCTTTGAACTTTTTCAAGCTTAGCTATGTGCTTTTTCAAGTGCGGATTCCAAAAGGGGGCTGCATATTCGAGTTTTGGCCTCACATAGGTTACATAAATATTTCTGAACATTTCCTGGTCCATGTGCCTGTTTTTTTTTTTTTAAAGCAAACATAAGGTAGCCAGCCCTTCATGCACAATGACAAGGAAATTTTCAGAAATATTTATGAGACTTATGTGAGGCCAAACCTAGAATATGTAGCACCCTTTTGGAATCCACGCTTGAAAAACATATAAATATAATGGAGAAAATTCAGACAAATTACGAGGCTGACGACCGAGATAAGTAGACTCAGTTATGAGGAAAGGCTGAGGGAGTCAGCCTTAGAACTAGAGGTTATAGTTTGAAGCATTGTAAGAAAATTTCTTTACAATATACTTATTTAGAGTAAGATAGTTGATGATTGGAATTCGTTACGTGAGGAAACAGCAAATGCTAACTGCATTCATAGTTAAAGGACTAATATTATAAGTGTCATTGGGTATAAAAGCTATACCGATAAGGAGACTGGAAGTTACGAGTATATGGCTCTTTCCCGCAAGCACAATAAGGTAAGCAAGTGATTACCTAATTGTGATTACCTAATTGTGTTTACGGGAAAGAGCCCAAAGCTCGTATCTTCCCGTCTCCTGATCGGTTCCATTTTATACTTAGTGATATTTATCATACCTGTCCTTAAAACTATGGATTGAGATAGCATTAACTACCTCCTCGCTTAGCCAATTCCAATTATCAACTACTCTTACACTGAAAAAGTATTTCCTTACATCCTGCAAAGAAGTTTTCTTACGAAGCTTCAAACTATGACCTCTAGTTCTAGAGCCAGCCATATCAAAATATCGATCCCTATCCACTATCATAACCATGAAGGAATTTAAAGACTGTCACCATATCCCCCCTTACTCTTCTAGCTTCGAGTGATGGTAAGTCTAATTCCCTCAGCCTCTCATCATAACTGAGATTGCGTATTTCTGGCACCAGTTTCGTGGCATGTCTTTGAACTTTTTCAAGCTTAGCCATGTGCTTTTTCAAGTGCGGATTCCAAAAGGGGGCTGCATATTCGAGTTTTGGCCTCACATAGGTTACATATATATTTCTGAACATTTCCTGGTCCATGTGCCTGTTTTTTTTTTTAAAGCAAACATAAGGTAGCCAGCCCTTCATGCACAATGACAAGGAAATTTTCAGAAATATTTATGAGACTTATGTGAGGCCAAACCTAGAATATGTAGCACCCTTTTGGAATCCACGCTTGAAAAACATATAAATATAATGGAGAAAATTCAGACAAATTACGAGGCTGACGACCGAGATAAGTAGACTCAGTTATGAGGAAAGGCTGAGGGAGTCAGCCTTAGAACTAGAGGTTATAGTTTGAAGCATTGTAAGAAAATTTCTTTACAATATACTTATTTAGAGTAAGATGGTTGATGATTGGAATTCGTTACGTGAGGAAACAGCAAATGCTAACTGCATTCATAGTTAAAGGACCAATATTATAAGTGTCATTGGGTATAAAAGCTATCCCGATAAGGAGACTGGAAGTTACGAGTATATGGCTCTTTCCCGCAAGCACAATAAGGTAAGCAAGTGATTACCTAATTGTGATTACCTAATTGTGTTTACGGGAAAGAGCCCAAAGCTCGTATCTTCCCGTCTCCTGATCGGTTCCATTTTATACTTAGTGATACTTATCATACCTGTCCTTAAAACCATGGATTGAGATAGCATTAACTACCTCCTCGCTTAGCCAATTCCAATTATCAACTACTCTTACACTGAAAAAGTATTTCCTTACATCCTGCAAAGAAGTTTTCTTACGAAGCTTCAAACTATGACCTCTAGTTCTAGAGCCAGCCATATCAAAATATCGATCCCTATCCACTCTATCATAACCATGAAGGAATTTAAAGACTGTCACCATATCCCCCCTCACTCTTCTAGCTTCGAGTGATGGTAAGTCTAATTCCCTCAGCCTCTCATCATGACTGAGATTGCGTATTTCTGGCACCAGTTTCGTGGCATGTCTTTGAACTTTTTCAAGCTTAGCTATGTGCTTTTTCAAGTGCGGATTCCAAAAGGGGGCTGCATATTCGAGTTTTGGCCTCACATAGGTTACATAAATATTTCTGAACATTTCCTGGTCCATGTGCCTGTTTTTTTTTTTTTAAAGCAAACATAAGGTAGCCAGCCCTTCATGCACAATGACAAGGAAATTTTCAGAAATATTTATGAGACTTATGTGAGGCCAAACCTAGAATATGTAGCACCCTTTTGGAATCCACGTTTGAAAAACATATAAATATAATGGAGAAAATTCAGACAAATTACGAGGCTGACGACCGAGATAAGTAGACTCAGTTATGAGGAAAGGCTGAGGGAGTCAGCCTTAGAACTAGAGGTTATAGTTTGAAGCATTGTAAGAAAATTTCTTTACAATATACTTATTTAGAGTAAGATAGTTGATGATTGGAATTCGTTACGTGAGGAAACAGCAAATGCTAACTGCATTCATAGTTAAAGGACTAATATTATAAGTGTCATTGGGTATAAAAGATATACCGATAAGGAGACTGGAAGTTACGAGTATATGGCTCTTTCCCGCAAGCACAATAAGGTAAGCAAGTGATTACCTAATTGTGATTACCTAATTGTGTTTGCGGGAAAGAGCCCAAAGCTCGTATCTTCCCGTCTCCTGATCGGTTCCATTTTATACTTAGTGATATTTATCATACCTGTCCTTAAAACTATGGATTGAGATAGCATTAACTACCTCCTCGCTTAGCCAATTCCAATTATCAACTACTCTTACACTGAAAAAGTATTTCCTTACATCCTGCAAAGAAGTTTTCTTACGAAGCTTCAAACTATGACCTCTAGTACTAGAGCCAGCCATATCAAAATATCGATCCCTATCCACTATCATAACCATGAAGGAATTTAAAGACTGTCACCATATCCCCCCCTCACTCTTCTAGCTTCGAGTGATGGTAAGTCTAATTCCCTCAGCCTCTCATCATAACTGAGATTGCGTATTTCTGGCACCAGTTTCGTGGCATGTCTTTGAACTTTTTCAAGCTTAGCCATGTGCTTTTTCAAGTGCGGATTCCAAAAGGGGGCTGCATATTCGAGTTTTGGCCTCACATAGGTTACATATATATTTCTGAACATTTCCTGGTCCATGTGCCTGTTTTTTTTTTAAAGCAAACATAAGGTAGCCAGCCCTTCATGCACAATGACAAGGAAATTTTCAGAAATATTTATGAGACTTATGTGAGGCCAAACCTAGAATATGTAGCACCCTTTTGGAATCCACGCTTGAAAAACATATAAATATAATGGAGAAAATTCAGACAAATTACGAGGCTGACGACCGAGATAAGTAGACTCAGTTATGAGGAAAGGCTGAGGGAGTCAGCCTTAGAACTAGAGGTTATAGTTTGAAGCATTGTAAGAAAATTTCTTTACAATATACTTATTTAGAGTAAGATAGTTGATGATTGGAATTCGTTACGTGAGGAAACAACAAATGCTAACTGCATTCATAGTTAAAGGACTAATATTATAAGTGTCATTGGGTATAAAAGATATACCGATAAGGAGACTGGAAGTTACGAGTATATGGCTCTTTCCCGCAAGCACAATAAGGTAAGCAAGTGATTACCTAATTGTGATTACCTAATTGTGTTTACGGGAAAGAGCCCAAAGCTCGTATCTTCCCGTCTCCTGATCGGTTCCATTTTATACTTAGTGATATTTATCATACCTGTCCTTAAAACTATGGATTGAGATAGCATTAACTACCTCCTCGCTTAGCCAATTCCAATTATCAACTACTCTTACACTGAAAAAGTATTTCCTTACATCCTGCAAAGAAGTTTTCTTACGAAGCTTCAAACTATGACCTCTAGTACTAGAGCCAGCCATATCAAAATATCGATCCCTATCCACTATCATAACCATGAAGGAATTTAAAGACTGTCACCATATCCCCCCTCACTCTTCTAGCTTCGAGTGATGGTAAGTCTAATTCCCTCAGCCTCTCATCATAACTGAGATTGCGTATTTCTGGCACCAGTTTCGTGGCATGTCTTTGAACTTTTTCAAGCTTAGCTATGTGCTTTTTCAAGTGCGGATTCCAAAAGGGGGCTGCATATTCGAGTTTTGGCCTCACATAGGTTACATATATATTTCTGAACATTTCCTGGTCCATGTGCCTGTTTTTTTTTTTTAAAGCAAACATAAGGTAGCCAGCCCTTCATGCACAATGACAAGGAAATTTTCAGAAATATTTATGAGACTTATGTGAGGCCAAACCTAGAATATGTAGCACCCTTTTGGAATCCACGCTTGAAAAACATATAAATATAATGGAGAAAATTCAGACAAATTACGAGGCTGACGACCGAGATAAGTAGACTCAGTTATGAGGAAAGGCTGAGGGAGTCAGCCTTAGAACTAGAGGTTATAGTTTGAAGCATTGTAAGAAAATTTCTTTACAATATACTTATTTAGAGTAAGATAGTTGATGATTGGAATTCGTTACGTGAGGAAACAGCAAATGCTAACTGCATTCATAGTTAAAGGACTAATATTATAAGTGTCATTGGGTATAAAAGCTATCCCGATAAGGAGACTGGAAGTTACGAGTATATGGCTCTTTCCCGCAAGCACAATAAGGTAAGCAAGTGATTACCTAATTTCGATTACCTAATTGTGTTTACGGGAAAGAGCCCAAAGCTCGTATCATCCCGTCTCCTGATCGGTTCCATTTTATACTTAGTGATACTTATCATACCTGTCCTTAAAACCATGGATTGAGATAGCATTAACTACCTCCTCGCTTAGACAATTCCAATTATCAACTACTCCTACACTGAAAAAGTATTTCCTTACATCCTGCAAAGAAGTTTTCTTACGAAGCTTCAAACTATGACCTCTAGTTCTAGAGCCAGCCATATCAAAATATCGATCCCTATCCACTCTATCATAACCATGAAGGAATTTAAAGACTGTCACCATATCCCCCCTCACTCTTCTAGCTTCGAGTGATGGTAAGTCTAATTCCCTCAGCCTCTCATCATGACTGAGATTGCGTATTTCTGGCACCAGTTTCGTGGCATGTCTTTGAACTTTTTCAAGCTTAGCTATGTGCTTTTTCAAGTGCGGATTCCAAAAGGGGGCTGCATATTCGAGTTTTGGCCTCACATAGGTTACATAAATATTTCTGAACATTTCCTTGTCCATGTGCCTGTTTTTTTTTTTTTTTTTTTAAAGCAAACATAAGGTAGCCAGCCCTTCATGCACAATGACAAGGAAATTTTCAGAAATATTTATGAGACTTATGTGAGGCCAAACCTAGAATATGTAGCACCCTTTTGGAATCCACGCTTGAAAAACATATAAATATAATGGAGAAAATTCAGACAAATTACGAGGCTGACGACCGAGATAAGTAGACTCAGTTATGAGGAAAGGCTGAGGGAGTCAGCCTTAGAACTAGAGGTTATAGTTTGAAGCATTGTAAGAAAATTTCTTTACAATATACTTATTTAGAGTAAGATAGTTGATGATTGGAATTCGTTACGTGAGGAAACAGCAAATGCTAACTGCATTCATAGTTAAAGGACTAATATTATAAGTGTCATTGGGTATAAAAGCTATACCGATAAGGAGACTGGAAGTTACGAGTATATGGCTCTTTCCCGCAAGCACAATAAGGTAAGCAAGTGATTACCTAATTGTGATTACCTAATTGTGTTTACGGGAAAGAGCCCAAAGCTCGTATCTTCCCGTCTCCTGATCGGTTCCATTTTATACTTAGTGATATTTATCATACCTGTCCTTAAAACTATGGATTGAGATAGCATTAACTACCTCCTCGCTTAGCCAATTCCAATTATCAACTACTCTTACACTGAAAAAGTATTTCCTTACATCCTGCAAAGAAGTTTTCTTACGAAGCTTCAAACTATGACCTCTAGTTCTAGAGCCAGCCATATCAAAATATCGATCCCTATCCACTATCATAACCATGAAGGAATTTAAAGACTGTCACCATATCCCCCCTCACTCTTCTAGCTTCGAGTGATGGTAAGTCTAATTCCCTCAACCTCTCATCATAACTGAGATTGCGTATTTCTGGCACCAGTTTCGTGGCATGTCTTTGAACTTTTTCAAGCTTAGCCATGTGCTTTTTCAAGTGCGGATTCCAAAAGGGGGCTGCATATTCGAGTTTTGGCCTCACATAGGGTACATATATATTTCTGAACATTTCCTGGTCCATGTGCCTGTTTTTTTTTTTAAAGCAAACATAAGGTAGCCAGCCCTTCATGCACAATGACAAGGAAATTTTCAGAAATATTTATGAGACTTATGTGAGGCCAAACCTAGAATATGTAGCACCCTTTTGGAATCCACGCTTGAAAAACATATAAATATAATGGAGAAAATTCAGACAAATTACGAGGCTGACGACCGAGATAAGTAGACTCAGTTATGAGGAAAGGCTGAGGGAGTCAGCCTTAGAACTAGAGGTTATAGTTTGAAGCATTGTAAGAAAATTTCTTTACAATATACTTATTTAGAGTAATAATTGTTGATGATTGGAATTCGTTACGTGAGGAAACAGCAAATGCTAACTGCATTCATAGTTAAAGGACTAATGTTATTAGTGTCATTGGGTATAAAAGCTATACCGATAAGGAGACTGGAAGTTACGAGTATATGGCTCTTTCCCGCAAGCACAATAAGGTAAGCAAGTGATTACCTAATTGTGATTACCTAATTGTGTTTACGGGAAAGAGCCCAAAGCTCGCATCTTCCCGTCTCCTGATCGGTTCCATTTTATACTTAGTGATACTTATCATACCTGTCCTTAAAACTATGGATTGAGATAGCATTAACTACCTCCTCGCTTAGCCAATTCCAATTATCAACTACTCTTACACTGAAAAAGTATTTCCTTACATCCTGCAAAGAAGTTTTCTTACGAAGCTTCAAACTATGACCTCTAGTTCTAGAGCCAGCCATATCAAAATATCGATCCCTATCCACTCTATCATAACCATGAAGGAATTTAAAGACTGTCACCATATACCCCCTCACTCTTCTAGCTTCGAGTGATGGTAAGTCTAATTCCCTCAGCCTCTCATCATAACTGAGATTGCGTATTTCTGGCACCAGTTTCGTGGCATGTCTTTGAACTTTTTCAAGCTTAGCTATGTGCTTTTTCAAGTGCGGATTCCAAAAGGGGGCTGCATATTCGAGTTTTGGCCTCACATAGGTTACATAAATATTTCTGAACATTTCCTGGTCCATGTGCCTGTTTTTTTTTTTAAAGCAAACATAAGGTAGCCAGCCCTTCATGCACAATGACAAGGAAATTTTCAGAAATATTTATGAGACTTATGTGAGGCCAAACCTAGAATATGTAGCACCCTTTTGGAATCCACGTTTGAAAAACATATAAATATAATGGAGAAAATTCAGACAAATTACGAGGCTGACGACCGAGATAAGTAGACTCAGTTATGAGGAAAGGCTGAGGGAGTCAGCCTTAGAACTAGAGGTTATAGTTTGAAGCATTGTAAGAAAATTTCTTTACAATATACTTATTTAGAGTAAGATAGTTGATGATTGGAATTCGTTACGTGAGGAAACAGCAAATGCTAACTGCATTCATAGTTAAAGGACTAATATTATAAGCGTCATTGGGTCTAAAAGCTATACCGATAAGGAGACTGGAAGTTACGAGTATATGGCTCTTTCCCGCAAGCACAATAAGGTAAGCAAGTGATTACCTAAGTGTGATTACCTAATTGTGTTTACTGGAAAGAGCCCAAAGCTCGTATCTTCCCGTCTCCTGATCGGTTCCATTTTATACTTAGTGATATTTATCATACCTGTCCTTAAAACTATGGATTGAGATAGCATTAACTACCTCCTCGCTTAGCCAATTCCAATTATCAACTACTCTTACACTGAAAAAGTATTTCCTTACATCCTGCAAAGAAGTTTTCTTACGAAGCTTCAAACTATGACCTCTAGTTCTAGAGCCAGCCATATCAAAATATCGATCCCTATCCACTCTATCATAACCATGAAGGAATTTAAAGACTGTCACCATATACCCCCTCACTCTTCTAGCTTCGATTGATGGTAAGTCTAATTCCCTCAGCCTCTCATCATAACTGAGATTGCGTATTTCTGGCATCAGTTTCGTGGCATGTCTTTGAACTTTTTCAAGCTTAGGTATGTGCTTTTTCAAGTGCGGATTCCAAAAGGGGGCTGCATATTCGAGTTTTGGCCTCACATAGGTTACATAAATATTTCTGAACATTTCCTGGTCCATGTGCCTGTTTTTTTTTTTTTAAAGCAAACATTAGGTAGCCAGCCCTTCATGCACAATGACAAGGAAATTTTCAGAAATATTTATGAGACTTATGTGAGGCCAAACCTAGAATATGTAGCACCCTTTTGGAATCCACGCTTGAAAAACATATAAATATAATGGAGAAAATTCAGACAAATTACGAGGCTGACGACCGAGATAAGTAGACTCAGTTATGAGGAAAGGCTGAGGGAGTCAGCCTTAGAACTAGAGGTTATAGTTTGAAGCATTGTAAGAAAATTTCTTTACAATATACTTATTTAGAGTAAGATAACTGATGATTGGAATTCGTTACGTGAGGAAACAGCAAATCCTAACTGCATTCATAGTTAAAGGACTAATATTATAAGTGTCATTGGGTATAAAAGCTATACCGATAAGGAGACTGGAAGTTACGAGTATATGGCTCTTTCCCGCAAGCACAATACGGTAAGCAAGTGATTACCTAATTGTGATTACCTAATTGTGTTTACGGGAAAGAGCCCAAAGCTCGTATCTTCCCGTCTCCTGATCGGTTCCATTTTATACTTAGTGATACTTATCATACCTGTCCTTAAAACTATGGATTGAGATAGCATTAACTACCTCCTCGCTTAGCCAATTCCAATTATCAACTACTCTTACACTGAAAAAGTATTTCTTTACATCCTGCAAAGAAGTTTTCTTACAAAGCTTCAAACTATGACCTCTAGTTCTAGAGCCAGCCATATCAAAATATCGATCCCTATCCACTCTATCATAACCATGAAGGAATTTAAAGACTGTCACCATATCCCCCCCTCACTCTTCTAGCTTCGAGTGATGGTAAGTCTAATTCCCTCAGCCTCTCATCATAACTGAGATTGCGTATTTCTGGCACCAGTTTCGTGGCATGTCTTTGAACTTTTTCAAGCTTAGCTATGTGCTTTTTCAAGTGCGGATTCCAAAAGGGGGCTGCATATTCGAGTTTTGGCCTCACATAGGTTACATAAATATTTCTTAACATTTCCTGGTCCATGTGCCTGTTTTTTTTTTTAAAGCAAACATAAGGTAGCCAGCCCTTCATGCACAATGACAAGGAAATTTTCAGAAATATTTATGAGACTTATGTGAGGCCAAACCTAGAATATGTAGCACCCTTTTGGAATCCACGCTTGAAAAACATATAAATATAATGGAGAAAATTCAGACAAATTACGAGGCTGACGACCGAGATAAGTAGACTCAGTTATGAGGAAAGGCTGAGGGAGTCAGCCTTAGAACTAGAGGTTATAGTTTGAAGCACTGTAAGAAAATTTCTTTACAATATACTTATTTAGAGTAAGATAGTTGATGATTGGAATTCGTTACGTGAGGAAACAGCAAATGCTAACTGCATTCATAGTTAAAGGACTAATATTATAAGTGTCATTGGGTATAAAAGCTATACCGATAAGGAGACTGGAAGTTACTAGTATATGGCTCTTTCCCGCAAGCACAATACGGTAAGCAAGTGATTACCTAATTGTGATTACCTAATTGTGTTTACGGGAAAGAGCCCAAAGCTCGTATCTTCCCGTCTCCTGATCGGTTCCATTTTATACTTAGTGATACTTATCATACCTGTCCTTAAAACTATGGATTGAGATAGCATTAACTACCTCCTCGCTTAGCCAATTCCAATTATCAACTACTCTTACACTGAAAAAGTATTTCTTTACATCCTGCAAAGAAGTTTTCTTACGAAGCTTCAAACTATGACCTCTAGTTCTAGAGCCAGCCATATCAAAATATCGATCCCTATCCACTCTATCATAACCATGAAGGAATTTAAAGACTGTCACCATATCCCCCCTCACTCTTCTAGCTTCGAGTGATGGTAAGTCTAATTCCCTCAGCCTCTCATCATAACTGAGATTGCGTATTTCTGGCACCAGTTTCGTGGCATGTCTTTGAACTTTTTCAAGCTTAGCTATGTGCTTTTTCAAGTGCGGATTCCAAAAGGGGGCTGCATATTCGAGTTTTGGCCTCACATAGGTTACATAAATATTTCTGAACATTTCCTGGTCCATGTGCCTGTTTTTTTTTTTTAAAGCAAACATAAGGTAGCCCACCCTTCATGCACAATGACAAGGAAATTTTCAGAAATATTTATGAGACTTATGTGAGGCCAAACCTAGAATATGTAGCACCCTTTTGGAATCCACGCTTGAAAAACATATAAATATAATGGAGAAAATTCAGACAAATTACGAGGCTGACGACCGAGATAAGTAGACTCAGTTATGAGGAAAGGCCGAGGGAGTCAGCCTTAGAACTAGAGGGTATAGTTTGAAGCATTGTAAGAAAATTTCTTTACAATATACTTATTTAGAGTAAGATAGTTGATGATTGGAATTCGTTACGTGAGGAAACAGCAAATGCTAACTGCATTCATAGTTAAAGGACTAATATTATAAGTGTCATTGGGTATAAAAGCTATACCGATAAGGAGACTGGAAGTTACGAGTATATGGCTCTTTCCCGCAAGCACAATACGGTAAGCAAGTGATTACCTAATTGTGATTACCTAATTGTGTTTACGGGAAAGAGCCCAAAGCTCGTATCTTCCCGTCTCCTGATCGGTTCCATTTTATACTTAGTGATACTTATCATACCTGTCCTTAAAACTATGGATTGAGATAGCATTAACTACCTCCTCGCTTAGCCAATTCCAATTATCAACTACTCTTACACTGAAAAAGTATTTCCTTACATCCTGCAAAGAATTTTTCTTACGAAGCTTCAAACTATGACCTCTAGTTCTAGAGCCAGCCATATCAAAATATCGATCCCTATCCACTCTATCATAACCATGAAGGAATTTAAAGACTGTCACCATATCCCCCCTCACTCTTCTAGCTTCGAGTGATGGTAAGTCTAATTCCCTCAGCCTCTCATCATAACTGAGATTGCGTATTTCTGGCACCAGTTTCGTGGCATGTCTTTGAACTTTTTCAAGCTTAGCTATGTGCTTTTTCAAGTGCGGATTCCAAAAGGGGGCTGCATATTCGAGTTTTGGCCTCACATAGGTTACATAAATATTTCTGAACATTTCCTTGTCCATGTGCCTGAAGGCTACCCTTACATTTGATAAAAATGCATATGCTGCCCTTACTATGCCATTTATATGTATTTCTGGAGACAAATCTGCCTTTATGTTTACTCCTAGATCTCTCTCATTTTCTGTCTCTTGAAGTTGTACTCCAGCCACCGAGTAGTCAAGCTTGGGCCTTCTTGCACTTGTACCCATTCTCATTACCTTACATTTTGAAGTATTGAATTTCATTAGCCACTTTTCTGACCACTCATGCAGATTATTTAGATCCTCCTGAAGTTCTCTACCATTGTTCTCGTTTTTTACTTTCTTCACAATCTTTGCATCATCTGCAAACATATTCATGAATGAATTTACAGACTCTGGTAGGTCATTTACATATACAAGGAACAAAAGTGGCCCTAAAACTGAACCCTGTGGAACTCCACTACTAACTCTTCGCCATTCAGACACTGAGTGTCTCACTCTAACCCTCTGTTCCCTTCCTTCTAAGTAAGTTTTTATCCATTCCAAAACATTTCCACCTATTCTAGCCATTGATTGCAGCTTCCTAATAAGTTTCCCATGTGCAACAGTGTCAAACGCTTTCTGGAAGTCTAGGAATATGCAATCTGCCCAGCCCTCTCTTTCCTGTAAGATTTGGCTTACCTCATCATAAAATTCTAATAAGTTTGTTACTGTTGATCTACCTTCTCTGAAGCCATGTTGCCTCACTGACAAAAAGCTGAAGTGCGCGTGCGCGCGCGCACACACACTACCTGATCCTGTGGTTCTATATATTGTTAAATTCAGTATCCTTCCCATTTATATTAACTTGTTAGTTAGTTTGATACACGAAATAATTGAATAATAAAAGAAAAAAAATTACCAAATACCCACCTGTCAAAGTACTGAGTTAAGTTGCCAAGTAGTACAGCTATCTTATTTTCTTCATTTTTTTGCTTTTCTTTTAGCTTTCTCTTTTACTATTTTTTTTATTTTGTATATATATTGAGTTAAATGTAAAGTCTAATCCTGTGATAACATATCTTGCTTAGCAAGTGAGTTTATCAGTTAGGAAGAATATATAGCAGAAACAGGTGGGTGCCACCTCAGACACAAATTCGAATTTTCCTTCAGGTTTGACTTTTGTTTTTCTTTTTCTTTTTATCCTTAAATTACCATTGTCAAGTTTTTAAGTTAAGATGTGTGTTACCAGAAAAGAGATAAACTGAGTCACTAAATAGCACTTATATGGAGATATAAAAATTCTGTGTGAAGCTTAATTAAAAGTTTTTTTTTTTTTTTTTTTTTTTTTTCTGTGAGAGGGAGAACATAAAAATGACGCCATCTCTGTCCCAAACCTCTCCCATCCATGGGTCGGTAGGAGGGGTAGCCATTAGGGGAATTAAACAGAAAATCAAGAATTTAGAGGCAATGGTTATAAGCCTTGATGATAAAATTCGGAATATGGATGGAGAAATGAAAGAGAATGAAACACTCAGAGAGCAAATAAGATCTTTGGAGGAAGCAAATATAGCACAAGGGCAGGAGAGAAAGGGACTAGAAAAAAGAATAAAGAAGCTGGAAGGGGAAAAGTATCAACTAGAATCTAGAATTTCTAAACAAGAAGATAAAAACAAACAGCTGAATGACAACCTAAAGGAATTAGATGTTAGTTCACTGCTCTCTTCTGAGAGAGACGAGATTGCTGCTTGGAATGTCCAGATTAAGGAAAACATTGAACAGTTCATAAAAGAGTTCCAGGAGCTGAATATGGAAAATGATGCCATGAAAACTTCCTTTGCTGATTCACTAAAGGGGAATGTGGCAGTAAAAGAGGCTGTAAAGGCGGTGGCACTGGAAAACATACAAACAGTTGACTATAAAGAGACAGTAATCGAAAAAATGAAAGACGTTGTGATGGAAAGGGCAAACCCACTCATCAGACAGGCACTTGATAAGGAGAAGACAGTGGTAATCTCAGGCATAAGTGAATCCCAGGAACCAACATGGCAGGGGAGACTTGAAGAAAATAAAGCTAGGGTTGTAGACCTGATAAGAAAGCTTGGAGTAGTTTGTGGTCCTGAGGATATTGTAAACATACACCAACTAGGTAAATATTCGAGGGAAGGAAAGCCGAGACCAACAAAAGTAACCTTTGAGAGAGGGGAAACATGTAGGGAAATATTGTTGAGAAAAAAAGTCTAAAAGACCTTCAAGAATTCAAAGAAGTGTTCATTAGACGATACAGAACACAGGAAGAGATGGGAAAGATCAAAAACTTGTTGCAAGAGGCAAGAAGGTTAAATGATGAAAGAAATGAAGAACAGAAGAAAAATTTTCGTTACAGAGTTCTTCCAGACAAAGGGGAGATAAAGAAGATAATGACAGAAGATCAGGGGATGGGGCCTCATTAAGATTGTTATACACAAATGCTGATGGATTAGCTGGTAAGGCAGTAGAATTAAAAGATAGGATTCACAACAGTAAGGCAGATATAGTAGCAATTACAGAGACTAAGTTGAGTGAGGACATAAACAGTGTCACAGTTTTTCCTAAGGGCTTCAGAATACTAAGGGTTGAAAGATCTGAGAGGACTGGTGGAGGGATAGCACTGCTCATAAGTGAAAGGATTCAAGTTGAAGAAATAAACTTGGCTATAGAAAGTGAGTTCAAGGAATTTCTTGTTGCTCGCATAAATACTGGGTCAGAGAGCATTATAATAACTGTTGTATACAACCCACCAAGGAACCAAAATAGGCTTGAAGTTTATGAGGAAAGTCATATAGGTACTATTGAAGTCATAAACTCAGTTGTTAACATGGCACGGGAAAAAAAATGTAGGATTTTGATTATGGGAGACTTTAATCATAAAGAGATAGATTTGATAAATCTTGACCCACACAGTGGTGAGGACTCATTCGGGGCAAGATTCCTAGATTGCGTACAAGGGAATTTCCTACACCAACATGTAATGGAACCAACAAGGGCCAGGGGTGGGGATGAGCCATCACTACTTGATCTAGTGTTCACAGATAATGTGTTGGATATTGAAAATATTGAGTATGAACCACCAATTGGAAAGAGTGACCACTGTGTGTTGTTGATGGAGTATATCATTGAAGATATTCTTCCTGAGAGAAGAGGCACTGAGGACATGAGGAGGAACTATCGGAAAGGAGATTACATCAAAATGAATGAGCTTTTTGCAGTTATTGACTAGAGAACCTTATTTTACAACAAATCTGTACAAGAAATGTATGACATCTTTTGTGAGAAATATGGGAAGATAGTAGATTGCTGCATACCTGTCACCAAAGTAGGTGTAATTCATGCCAGAGAGAAATGGTTCGATAATGGGGGTAAAAGAGCTAAGGAGTGGAGAGACAAATGCTGGAAAAGGTATAGGAGGAGAAAAAACATAAATGCCTGGCAAACCTACAAAAGAGCAAGAAATGACTACCTAAGTAAAAGGAGAGAGGCAGAGAGAGACTATGAGAGGGACATCACCAGGAAGGCTAAATAAAATCCCAAGCTTTTCCACAGCTTTATCAGAGGAAAACTGAAGGTAAAAGAACAGGTTTTAAGGCTAAAGAGAGCGGATGGAAGCATCACTGAGACGGATGAAGAGATCTGCAAAGAATTGAACAAGGAGTTTCAGTCAGTATTTACAGTAGGAAATACCCCACCCCCTCAGATTGCAGTGATAGAAGCTCAAGGGCCGGTATTAGAGAACATCAACCTTACAGCCACAGAGGTATGCAAAGCGCTGATGGATTTAGATGTTCATAAAGCTACAGGTCCTGATGACATATCCCCTCATGTGCTTAAAAAATGCACAAACACAATATCAGTGGCACTAAGTATCATATTTAAGGAGTCACTGGAGTCGGGAGAGATTCCAAGATGCTGGAAACAAGCAAATGTGATACCTATCTTCAAAAAGGGAAGGAGGGATACGGCTCTGAACTATAGACCAGTTTCCTTGACCAGCATAGTTTGCAAAGTTATGGAGAAACTACTAAGGAAACATATCTCTCTTCACTTGGAATCCTTCAACTTTTTGTGAGTGAGGCAACATGGCTTCAGAGAAGGTAGATCAACAGTAACAAACTTATTAGAATTTTATGATGAGGTAAGCCAAATCTTACAGGAAAGAGAGGGCTGGGCAGATTGCATATTCCTAGACTTCCAGAAAGTGTTTGACACTGTTGCACATGGGAAACTTATTAGGAAGCTGCAATCAATGGCTAGAATAGGTGGAAATGTTTTGGAATGGATAAAAACTTACTTAGAAGGAAGGGAATAGAGGGTTAGAGTAAGACACTCAGTGTCTGAATGGAGAAGAGTTAGTAGTGGAGTTCCACAGGGTTCAGTTTTAGGGCCACGTTTGTTCCTTGTATATGTAAATGACCTACCAGAGTCTGTAAATTCATTCATGAATATGTTTGCAGATGATGCAAAGATTGTGAAGAAAGTAAAAAACGAGAGCAATGGTAGAGAACTTCAGGAGGATCTAAATAATCTTCATGAGTGGTCAGAAAAGTGGCTAATGAAATTCAATACTTCAAAATGTAAGGTAATGAGAATGGGTACAAGTGCAAGAAGGCCCAAGCTTGACTACTAGGTGGCTGGAGTACAACTTCAAGAGACAGAAAATGAGAGAGATTTAGGAGTAAACATACTGGCAGATTTGTCTCCAGAAATACATATAAATGGCATAGTAAGGGCAGCATATGTATTCTTATCAAATGTAAGGGTAGCCTTCAGGCACATGGAGAAGGAAATGTTCAGAAATATTTATGTAACCTATGTGAGGCCAAAACTCGAATATGCAGCCCCCTTTTGGAATCCGCACTTGAAAAAGCACATAGCTTAGCTTGAAAAAGTTCAAAGACATGCCACGAAACTGGTGCCAGAAATACGCAATCTCAGTTACGATGAGAGGCTGAGGGAATTAGACTTACCATCACTGGAAGCTAGAAGAGTGAGGGGAGATTTTGTGACAGTCTTCAAATTCCTTCATGGTTATGATAGAGTGGATAGGGATGGATATTTTGATATGGCTGGCTGTAGAACTAGAGGTCATAGTTTGAAGCTTCGTAAGAAAACTTCTTTGCAGGATGTAAGGAAATACTTTTTCAGTGTAAGAGTAGTTGATAATTGGAATTGGCTATGCGAGGAGGTAGTTAATGCTATCTCAATCCATAGTTTTAAGGACATGTATGATAAGTATCACTAAGTATAAAATGGAAGCGATCAGGAGACGGGAAGATACGAGCTTTGGGCTCTTTCCCATAAACACAATTAGGTAATCACAATTAGGTAATCACACACACACACACACACACACACACACACACACACACACACACACACAGGGATACGGCTCTGAACAATAGACCAGTGTCCTTGACCAGCATAGTTTGCAAAGTTATTGAGAAACTACTAAGGAAACATATCTCTCTTCACTTGGAATCCTTCAACTTTTTGTCAGTGAGGCAACATTGCCTCAGAGAAGGTAGATCAACACTAACAAACTTATTAGAATTTTATGATGAGGTAAGCCAAATCTTACAGGAAAGAGAGTGCTGGGCAGATTGCATATTCCTAGACTTCCAGAAAGCATTTGACACTGTTCCACATGGGAGACTTATTAGGAAGCTGCAATCAATGGCTAGAATAGGTGGAAATGTTTTGGAATGGATAAAAACTTACTTAGAAAGAAGGGAACAGAGGGTTAGAGTAAGACACTCAGTGTCTGAATGGAGAAGAGTTAGTAGTGGAGTTCCACAGGGTTCAGTTTTAGGGCCACTTTTGTTCCTTGTATATGTAAATGACCTACCAGAGTCTGTAAATTCATTCATGAATATGTTTGCAGATGATGCAAAGATTGTGAAGAAAGTAAAAAACGAAAACAATGGTAGAGAACTTCAGGAGGATCTAAATAATCTGCATGAGTGGTCAGAAAAGTGGCAAATGAAATTCAATACTTCAAAATGTAAGGTAATGAGAATGGGTACAAGTGCAAGAAGGCCCAAGCTTGACAACTCCGTGGCTGGAGTACAACTTCAAGAGACAGAAAATGAGTGAGATTTAGGAGTAAACATACTGGCAGATTTGTCTCCAGAAATACATATAAATGGCATAGTAAGGGCAGCATATGCATTCTTATCAAATGTAAGGGTAGCCTTCAGGCACATGGACAAGGAAATGTTCAGAAATATTTATGTAACCTATGTGAGGCCAAAACTCGAATATGCAGTCCCCTTTTGGAATCCGCACTTGAAAAAGCACATAGCTAAGCTTGAAAAAGTTCAAAGACATGCCACGAAATTGGTGCCAGAAATACTCAATCTCAGTTATGATGAGAGGCTGAGGGAATTAGACTTACCATCACTGGAAGCTAGAAGAGTGAGGGGGGATATGGTGACAGTCTTTAAATTCCTTAATGGTTATGATAGAGTGGATAGGGATCGATATTTTGATATGGCTGGCTCTAGAACTAGAGGTCATAGTTTGAAGCTTCATAAGAAAACTTCTTTGCAGGATGTAAGGAAATACTTTTTCAGTGTAAGAGTAGTTGATAATTGGAATTGGCTAAGCGAGGAGGTAGTTAATGCTACCTCAATCCATAGTTTTAAGGACAGGTATGATAAGTATGACTAAGTAGAAAATGGAACCGATCAGGAGACGGGAAGATACGAGCTTTGGGCTCTTTCCCGTAAACACAAGTAGGTAATCACAATTAGGTAATCACACAATTAGGTAATTACAATTAGGTAATTACACACACACACAAAAGACCTTCAAGAATTCAAAGAAGTGTTCATTAGATGATACAGAACACAGGAAGAGATGGGAAAGATCAAAAACTTGTTGGAAGAAGCAAGAAGGTTAAATGATGAAAGAAATGAAGAAGAGAAGAAAAATTTTCATTTCAGAGTTCGTCCAGACAAAGGGGAGATAAAGAAGATAATGACAGAAGATCAGGGGATTGGGCCTCATTAAAATTGTTATACTTTTTCAGTGTAAGAGTAGTTGATAATTGGAATTGGCTAAGCGAGGAGGTAGTTAATGCTATCTCAATCCATAGTTTTAAGGACAGGTATGATAAGTATCACTAAGTATAAAATGGAAGCAATCAGGAGACGGGAAGATACGAGCTTTGGGCTCTTTCCCGTAAACACAATTAGGTAATCACAATTAGTTAATCACACAAATGCTGGTGGATTAGCTGGTAAGGCAGTAGAATTAAAAGATAGGATTCACAACAGTAAGGCAGACATAGTAGGAATTACAGAGACTAAGTTGAGTGAGGACATAAACAGTGCCACAGTTTTTCCTAAGGGCTTCAGAATATTAAGGGTTGAAAGATTTGAGAGGACAGGTGGAGGGATAGCACTTCTCATAAGTGAAAGGATTCAAGTTGAAGAAATAAACTTGGCTATAGAAAGTGAGTTCAAGGAATTTCTTGTTGCTCGCATAAATACTGGGTCAGAGAGCATAATAATAACTGTTGTATATAACCCACCAAGGAACCAGAATAGCCTAGAAGTTTATGGGGAAAGTCATATAGGTACTATTGAAGTCATAAACTCAGTTGTTAACATGGCACAAGAGAGAAAATGTAGGATTTTGATTATGGAGGATTTTAATCATATAGAGATAGATCGGATAAATCTTGACCCACACAGTGGTGAGGACTCATTCGGGGCAAGATTCCTAGATTGCGTACAAGGGAATTTCCTACACCAACATGTAATGGAACCAACAAGGGCCAGGGGTGGGGATGAGCCATCACTACTTGATCTAGTATTCACAGATAATGTGTTGGATATTGAAAAAATTGAGTATGAACCACCAATTGGAAAGAGTGACCACTGTGTGTTGTTGATGGAGTATATCATTGAAGATATTCTTCCTGAGAGTAGAGGCACTGAGGACATGAGGAGGAACTATCCGAAAGGAGATTACATCAAAATGAATGAGCTTTTTGCAGTTATTGTCTGGAGAACCTTATTTTACAACAAATCTGTACAAGAAATGTATGACATCTTTTGTGAGAAATATGGGAAGATAGTAGATTGCTGCATACCTGTCACCAAAGTAGGTGTAATTCATGCCAGAGAGAAATGGTTCGATAATGGGTGTATAAGAGCTAAGGAGTGGAGAGACAAATGCTGGAAAAGGTATAGGAGGAGAAAAAACATAAATGCCTGGCAAACCTACAAAAGAGCAAGAAATAACTACCTAAGTAAAAGGAGAGAGGCAGAGAGAGACTATGAGAGGGACATCACCAGGAAGGCTAAAGAAAATCCCAAGCTTTTCCACAGCTTTATCAGAGGAAAACTGAAGGTAAAAGAACAGGTTTTAAGGCTAAAGAGAGCGGATGGAAGCATCACTGAGACGGATGAAGAGATCTGCAAAGAATTGAACAAGGAGTTTCAGTCAGTATTTAGAGTAGAAAATACCCCACCCCCTCAGATTGCAGTGATAGAAGCTCAATTCCCTTGGAATCCTTCAACTTTTTGTCAGTGAGGCAACATGGCTTCAGAGAAGGTAGATCAACAGTAACAAACTTATTAGAATTTTATGATGAGGTAAGCCAAATCCAACAGGAAAGAGAGGGCTGGGCAGATTGCATATTCCTAGACTTCCAGAAAGCGTTTGACACTGTTCCACATGGGAGACTTATTAGGAAGCTGCAATCATTGGCTAGAATAGGTAGAAATATTTTGGAATTTATAAAAACTTACTTAGAAGGAAGGGAACAGAGGGTTAGAGTAAGACACTCAGTGTCTGAATGGAGAAGAGTTAGTAGTGGAGTTCCACAGGGTTCAGTTTTAGGGCCACTTTTGGAATCCGCACTTGAAAAAGCACATAGCTTAGCTTGAAAAAGTTCAAAGACATGCCACGAAACTGGTGCCAGAAATACGCAATCTCAGTTACGATGAGAGGCTGAGGTAATTAGACTTACCATCACTGGAAGCTAGAAGAGTGAGGGGAGATATTGTGACAGTCTTCAAATTCCTTCATGGTTATGATAGAGTGGATAGGGATCGATAATTTGATATGGCTGGCTGTAGAACTAGAGGTCATAGTTTGAAGCTTCGTAAGAAAACTTCTTTGCAGGATGTAAGGAAATACTTTTTCAGTGTAAGAGTAGTTGATAATTGAAATTCGCTAAGCGAGAAGGTAGTTAATGCTACCTCAATCCATAGTTTTAAGAAAAGGTATGATAAGTATTACTAAGTATAAAATGGAACCGATCAGGAGACGGAAAGATACGATCTTTGGGCTCTTTCCCGTAAACACAATTAGGTAATCATAATTAGGTAATCACACACACACACACACACACAGAAATACATATAAATGGTATAGTAAGGGCAGCATATGCATTCTTCAAATATAAGGGTAGCCTTCAGGCACATGGACAAGGAAATGTTCAGAAATATTTATGTAACCTATGTGAGGCCAAAACTTGAATATGGAGCCCCCTTTTGGAATGTGCACTTGAAAAAGCACATAGCTAAGCTTGAAAAAGTTCAAAGACATGCCACGAAACTGGTGCCAGAAATACGCAATCTCAGTTATGATGAGAGGCTGAGGGAATTAGACTTACCATCACTTGAAGCTAGAAGATTGAGGGGGGATATGGTGACAGTCTTTAAATTCCTTCATGGTTATAAGAGAGTGGATAGGGATCGATATTTTGATATGGATGGCTCTAAAACTAGAGGTCATAGTTTGAAGCTTCGTAAGAAAACTTTCTTGCAGGATGTAAGAAAATAGTTTTTCAGTGTAAGAGTAGTTGATACTTGGAATTGGCTAAGCGAGGAGGTAGATAATGCTATTTCAATCCATAGTTTTAATGACAAATATGATAAGTATGACTAAGTAGAAAATGGAACCGATTAGGAGACGGGAAGATACGAGCTTTCGGCTCTTTCTCGTAAACACAATTAGGTAAATGCACACACACACACACACACACACACACACACACACACACACACACACACACACACACACACACACACACACACACACAACAGAGGGTTAGAGTAAGACACTCAGTGTCTGAATGGCGAAGAGTTAGTAGTGGAGTTCCACAGGGTTATGTTTTAGGGCCACTTTTGTTCCTTGTATATGTAAATGACCTACCAGAGTCTGTAAATTCATTCATGAATATGTTTGCAGATGATGCAAAGATTGTGAAGAAAGTTAAAAACGAGAACAATGGTAGAGAACTTCAGGAGGATCTAAATAATCTGCATGAGTGGTCAGAAAAGTGGCTAATGAAATTCAATGCTTCAAAATGTAAGGTAATGAGAATGGGTGCAAGTGCGAGAAGGCCCAAGCTTGACTACTCGGTGGCTGGAGTACAATTTCAAGAGACAGAAAATGAGAGAGATCTAGGAGTAAACATACTGGCAGATTTGTCTCCAGAAATACATATAAATGGCATAGTAAGGGCAGCATATGCATTCTTATCAAATGTAAGGGTAGCCTTCAGGCACATGGTGAAGGAAATGTTCAGAAATATTTATGTAACCTATGTGAGGCCAAAACTTGAATATGCAGCCCCCTTTTGGAATCCGCACTTGAAAAAGCACATAGCTATGCTTGAAAAAGTTCAAAGACATGCCACGAAACTGGTGCCAGAAATACGCAATCTCGGTTATGATGAGAGGCTGATGGAATTAGACTTATCATCACTCGAAGCTAGAAGAGTGAGGGGGGATATGGTGACAGTCTTTAAATTCCTTCATGGTTATGATAGAGTGGATAGGGATCGATATTTTGATATGGCTGGCTCTAGAACTAGAGGTCATAGTTTGAAGCTTCGTAAGAAAACTTCTTCGCAGGATGTAAGGAAATACTTTTTCAGTGTAAGAGTAGTTGATAATTGGAATTGGCTAAGCGAGGAGGTAGTTAATGCTATCTCAATCCATAGTTTTAAGGACAGGTATGATAAGTATCACTAAGTATAAAATGGAACCGATCAGGAGACGGGAAGATACGAGCTTTGGGCTCTTTCCCGTAAACAAAATTAGGTAATCACAATTAGGTAATTACAATTAGGTAAATACACACACACATACAGAAATACATATAAATGGTATAGTAAGGGCAGCATATGCATTATTATCAAATATAAGGGTACCTTCAGGCACATGGACAAGGAAATGTTCAGAAATATTTATATAACCTATGTGAGGCCAAAACTTGAATATGCAGCCCCCTTTTGGAATCTGCACTTGAAAAAGCATATAGCTAAGCTTGAAAAAGTTCAAAGACATGCCACGAAACTGGTGCCAGAAATACGCAATCTCAGTTATGATGAGAGGCTGAGGGAATTAAACTTACCATCACTCGAAGCTAGAATATTGAGGGGGGATATGGTGACAGTCTTTAAATTCCTTCATGGTTATGAGAGAGTGGATAGGGATCGATATTTTGATATGGCTGGCTCTAGAACTAGAGGTCATAGTTTGAAGATTTGTAAGAAAACTTCTTTGCAGGATATAAGGAAATACTTTTTCAGTGTAAGAGTAGTTGATAATTGGAATTGGCTAAGCGAGGAGGTAGTTAATGCTATCTCAATCCACAGTTTTAAGGAAAGGTATGATAAGTATGACTAAGTAGAAAATGGAACCGATCAGGAGATAGGAAGAAACGTGCTTTGGGCTCTTTCCCGTAAACACAATTAGGTAAATACAATTAGGTAAATACACACACACATACAGAAATACATATAAATGGCATAGTAAATGCAGCATATGCATTCTTATCAAATATAAGGGTAGCCTTCAGGCACATGGACAAGGAAATGTTCAGAAATATTTATGTAACCTATATGAGGCCAAAACTTGAATATGCAGCCCCCTTTTGGAATCTGCACTTGAAAAAGCACATAGCTAAGCTTGAAAAAGTTCAAAGACATGCCACGAAACTGGTGCCATAAATACGCAATCTCAGTTATGATGAGAGGCTGAGGGAATTAGACTTGCCATCACTCGAAGCTAGAATATTGAGGGGGGATATGGTGACAGTCTTTAAATTCCTTCATGGTTATGAGAGAGTGGATAGGGATGGATATTTTGATATGGCTGGCTGTAGAACTAGAGGTCATAGTTTGAAACTTCGTAAGAAAACTTCCATGAAGGATGTAAGGAAATAGTTTTTCAGTGTAATAGTAGTTGATAATTGGAATTGGCTAAGCTCGGAGGTAGTTAATGCTATCTCAATCCACAGTTTTAAGGAAAGGTATGATAAGTATGACTAAGTAGAAAATGGAACCGATCAGGAGATAGGAAGAAACGAGCTTTGGGCTCTTTCCCGTAAACACAATTAGGTAAATACAATTAGGTAAATACACACACACATACAGAAATACATATAAATGGCATAGTAAGGGCAGCATATGCATTCTTATCAAATATAAGGGTAGCCTTCAGGCACATGGACAAGGAAATGTTCAGAAATATTTATGTAACCTATATGAGGCCAAAACTTGAATATGCAGCCCCCTTTTGGAATCTGCACTTGAAAAAGCACATAGCTAAGCTTGAAAAAGTTCAAAGACATGCCACGAAACTAGTGCCATAAATACGCAATCTCAGTTATGATGAGAGGCTGAGGGAATTAGACTTACCATCACTCGAAGCTAGAATATTGAGGGGGGATATGGTGACAGTCTTTAAATTCCTTCATGGTTATGAGAGAGTGGATAGGGATGGATATTTTGATATGGCTGGCTGTAGAACTAGAGGTCATAGTTTGAAACTTCGTAAGAAAACTTCCATGAAGGATGTAAAGAAATAGTTTTTCAGTGTAATAGTAGTTGATAATTGGAATTGGCTAAGCGAGGAGGTAGTTAATGCTATCTCAATCCATAGTTTTAAGGAAAGGTATGATAAGTATGACTAAGTAGAAAATGGAACCGATCAGGAGACTGGAAGAAACGAGCTTTGGGCTCTTTCCCGTAAACACAATTAGGTAAATACAATTAGGTAAATACACACACACATACAGAAATACATATAAATGGCATAGTAAGGGCAGCATATGCATTCTTATCAAATATAAGGGTAGCCTTCAGGCACATGGACAAGGAAATGTTCAGAAATATTTATGTAACCTATATGAGGCCAAAACTTGAATATGCAGCCCTCTTTTGGAATCTGCACTTGAAAAAGCACATAGCTAAGCTTGAAAAAGTTCAAAGACATGCCACGAAACTGGTGCCAGAAATACGCAATCTCAGTTATGATGAGAGGCTGAGGGAATTAGACTTACCATCACTTGAAGCTAGAATATTGAGGGGGGATATGGTGACAGTCTTTAAATTCCTTCATGGTTATGAGAGAGTGGATAGGGATGGATATTTGGATATGGCTGGCTGTAGAACTAGAGGTCATAGTTTGAAGCTTCGTAAGAAAACTTCCATGCAGGATGTAAGGAAATAGTTTTTCAGTGTAATAGTAGTTGATAATTGGAATTGGTTAAGCGAGGAGGTAGTTAATGCTATCTCAATCCATAGTTTTAAGGAAAGGTATGATAAGTATGACTAAGTAGAAAATGGAACCGACAAGGAGACTGGAAGAAACGAGCTTTGGGCTCTTTCCCGTAAACACAATTAGGTAAATACAATTAGGTAAATACACACACACATACAGAAATACATATAAATGGTATAGTAAGGGCAGCATATGCATTCTTATCAAATATAAGGGTAGCCTTCAGGCACATGGACAAGGAAATGTTCAGAAATATTTATGTAACCTATGTGAGGCCAAAACTTGAATATGCAACTCCCTTTTGGAATCTGCACTTGAAAAAGCACATAGCTAAGCTTGAAAAAGTTCAAAGACATGCCACGAAACTGGTGCCAGAAATACGCAATCTCAGTTATGATGAGAGGCTGAGGGAATTAGACTTACCATCACTCGAAGCTAGAAGATTGAGGGGGGATATGGTGACAGTGTTTAAATTCCTTCATGGTTATGATAGAGTGGATAGGGATGGATATTTTGATATGGTTGGCTGTAGAAGTAGAGGTCATAGTTTGAAGCTTCGTAAGAAAACTTCTCTGCAGGATGTAAGGAAATAGTTTTTCAGTGTAATAATAGTTGATAATTGGAATTGGCTAAGCGAGGAGGTAGTTAATGCTATCTCAATCCATAGTTTTAAGGAAAGGTATGATAAGTATGACTAAGTAGAAAATGGAACCGATCAGGAGACGGGAAGAAACGAGCTTTGAGCTCTTTCCCGTAAACACAATTAGGTAAATACAATTAGGTAAATACACACACACATACAGAAATACATATAAATGGCAGAGTAAGGGCAGCATATGCATTCTTATCAAATATAAGGGTAGCCTTCAGGCACATGGACAAGGAAATGTTCAGAAATATTTATGTAACCTATATGAGGCCAAAACTTGAATATGCAGCCCTCTTTTGGAATCTGCACTTGAAAAAGCACATAGCTAAGCTTGAAAAAGTTCAAAGACATGCCACGAAACTGGTGCCAGAAATACGCAATCTCAGTTATGATGAGAGGCTGAGGGAATTAGACTTACCATCACTTGAAGCTAGAATATTGAGGGGGGATATGGTGACAGTCTTTAAATTCCTTCATGGTTATGAGAGAGTGGATAGGGATGGATATTTGGATATGGCTGGCTGTAGAACTAGAGGTCATAGTTTGAAGCTTCGTAAGAAAATTTCCATGCAGGATGTAAGGAAATAGTTTTTCAGTGTAATAGTAGTTGATAATTGGAATTGGTTAAGCGAGGAGGTAGTTAATGCTATCTCAATCCATAGTTTTAAGGAAAGGTATGATAAGTATGACTAAGTAGAAAATGGAACCGACAAGGAGACTGGAAGAAACGAGCTTTGGGCTCTTTCCCGTAAACACAATTAGGTAAATA
The DNA here is from genome assembly GCA_037179515.1 of Halocaridina rubra. Classification (NCBI taxonomy): domain Eukaryota; kingdom Metazoa; phylum Arthropoda; class Malacostraca; order Decapoda; family Atyidae; genus Halocaridina; species Halocaridina rubra. The sequence continues at coordinate 225,042 of JAXCGZ010007562.1, forward strand.
CAATTAGGTAAATACACACACACATACAGAAATACATATAAATGGTATAGTAAGGGCAGCATATGCATTCTTATCAAATATAAGGGTAGCCTTCAGGCACATGGACAAGGAAATGTTTAGAAATATTTATGTAACCTATGTGAGGCCAAAACTTGAATATGCAACTCCCTTTTGGAATCTGCACTTGAAAAAGCACATAGCTAAGCTTGAAAAAGTTCAAAGACATGCCACGAAACTGGTGCCAGAAATACGCAATCTCAGTTATGATGAGAGGCTGAGGGAATTAGACTTACCATCACTCGAAGCTAGAAGATTGAGGGGGGATATGGTGACAGTGTTTAAATTCCTTCATGGTTATGATAGAGTGGATAGGGATGGATATTTTGATATGGTTGGCTGTAGAACTAGAGGTCATAGTTTGAAGCTTCGTAAGAAAACTTCTCTGCAGGATGTAAGGAAATAGTTTTTCAGTGTAATAATAGTTGATAATTGGAATTGGCTAAGCGAGGAGGTTGTTAATGCTATCTCAATCCATAGTTTTAAGGAAAGGTATGATAAGTATGACTAAGTAGAAAATGGAACCGATCAGGAGACTGGAAGAAACGAGCTTTGGGCTCTTTCCCGTAAACACAATTAGGTAAATACAATTAGGTAAATACACACACACATACAGAAATACATATAAATGGCATAGTAAGGGCAGCATATGCATTCTTATCAAATATAAGGGTAGCCTTCAGGCACATGGAGAAGGAAATGTTCAGAAATATTTATGTAACCTATATGAGGCCAAAACTTGAATATGCAGCCCTCTTTTGGAATCTGCACTTGAAAAAGCACATAGCTAAGCTTGAAAAAGTTCAAAGACATGCCACGAAACTGGTGCCAGAAATACGCAATCTCAGTTATGATGAGAGGCTGAGGGAATTAGACTTGCCATCACTCGAAGCTAGAAGATTGAGGGGGGATATGGTGACAGTGTTTAAATTCCTTCATGGTTATGATAGAGTGGATAGGGATGGATATTTTGATATGGTTGGCTGTAGAACTAGAGGTCATAGTTTGAAGCTTCGTAAGAAAACTTCTCTGCAGGATGTAAGGAAATAGTTTTTCAGTGTAATAATAGTTGATAATTGGAATTGGCTAAGCGAGGAGGTAGTTAATGCTATCTCAATCCATAGTTTTAAGGAAAGGTATGATAAGTATGACTAAGTAGAAAATGGAACCGACAAGGAGACTGGAAGAAACGAGCTTTGGGCTCTTTCCCGTAAACACAATTAGGTAAATACAATTAGGTAAATACACACACACATACAGAAATACATATAAATGGTATAGTAAGGGCAGCATATGCATTCTTATCAAATATAAGGGTAGCCTTCAGGCACATGGACAAGGAAATGTTCAGAAATATTTATGTAACCTATGTGAGGCCAAAACTTGAATATGCAACTCCCTTTTGGAATCTGCACTTGAAAAAGCACATAGCTAAGCTTGAAAAAGTTCAAAGACATGCCACGAAACTGGTACCAGAAATACGCAATCTCAGTTATGATGAGAGGCTGAGGGAATTAGACTTACCATCACTCTAAGCTAGAAGATTGAGGGGGGATATGGTGACAGTGTTTAAATTCCTTCATGGTTATGATAGAGTGGATAGGGATGGATATTTTGATATGGTTGGCTGTAGAACTAGAGGTCATAGTTTGAAGCTTCGTAAGAAAACTTCTCTGCAGGATGTAAGGAAATAGTTTTTCAGTGTAATAATAGTTGATAATTGGAATTGGCTAAGCGAGGAGGTAGTTAATGCTATCTCAATCCATAGTTTTAAGGAAAGGTATGATAAGTATGACTAAGTAGAAAATGGAACCGATCAGGAGACGGGAAGAAACGAGCTTTGGGCTCTTTCCCGTAAACACAATTAGGTAAATACAATTAGGTAAATACACACACACATACAGAAATACATATAAATGGTATAGTAAGGGCAGCATATGCATTCTTATCAAATATAAGGGTAGCCTTCAGGCACATGGACAAGGAAATGTTCAGAAATATTTATGTAACCTATGTGAGGCCAAAACTTGAATATGCAACTCCCTTTTGGAATCTGCACTTGAAAAAGCACATAGCTAAGCTTGAAAAAGTTCAAAGACATGCCACGAAACTGGTACCAGAAATACGCAATCTCAGTTATGATGAGAGGCTGAGGGAATTAGACTTACCATCACTCGAAGCTAGAAGATTGAGGGGGGATATGGTGACAGTGTTTAAATTCCTTCATGGTTATGATAGAGTGGATAGGGATGGATATTTTGATATGGTTGGCTGTAGAACTAGAGGTCATAGTTTGAAGCTTCGTAAGAAAACTTCTCTGCAGGATGTAAGGAAATAGTTTTTCAGTGTAATAATAGTTTATAATTGGAATTGGCTAAGCTAGGAGGTAGTTAATGCTATCTCAATCCATAGTTTTAAGGAAAGGTATGATAAGTATGACTAAGTAGAAAATGGAACCGATCAGGAGACGGGAAGAAACGAGCTTTGGGCTCTTTCCCGTAAACACAATTAGGTAAATACAATTAGGTAAATACACACACACATACAGAAATACATATAAATGGTATAGTAAGGGCAGCATACGCATTCTTATCAAATATAAGGGTACCTTCAGGCACATGGACAAGGAAATGTTCAGAAATATTTATGTAACCTATGTGAGGCCAAAACTTAAATATGCAGCCCCCTTTTGGAATCTGCACTTGAAAAAGCATATAACTAAGCTTGAAAAATTTCAAAGACATGCCACGAAACTGGTGCCATAAATACGCAATCTCAGTTATGATGAGAGGCTGAGGGAATTAGACTTACCATCACTCGAAGCTAGAAGATTGAGGGAGGATATGGTGACAGTCTTTAAATTCCTTCAAGTTTATGAGAGAGTGGATAAGGATCGATATTTTGATATGGATGGCTGTAGAACTAGAGGTCATAGTTTGAAGCTTTGTAAGAAAACTTCTTTGCAGGATGTAAGGAAATAGTTTTTCAGTGTAAGAGTAGTTGATAATTGGAATTGGCTAAGCGAGGAGGTAGTTAATGCTATCTCAATCCATAGTTTTAAGGAAAGGTATGATAAGTATGACTAAGTAGAAAATGGAACCGATCAGGAGACTGGAAGAAACGAGCTTTGGGCTCTTTCCCGTAAACACAATTAGGTAAATACAATTAGGTAAATCCACACACACATACAGAAATACATATAAATGGTATAGTAAGGGCAGCATGTGCATTCTTATCAAATATAAGGGTAGTCTTCAGGCACATGGACAAGGAAATGTTCAGAAATATTTATGTAACCTATGTGAGGCCAAAACTTGAATATGCAGCTCCCTTTTGGAATCTACACTTGAAAAAGCACATAGCTAAGCTTGAAAAAGTTCAAAGACATGCCACGAAACTAGTGCCAGAAATACGCAATCTCAGTTATGATGAGAGGCTGAGGGAATTAGACTTACCATCACTCGAAGCTAGAAGATTGAGGGGGGATATCGTGACAGTGTTTAAATTCCTTCATATTTATGAGAGAGTGGATAGGGATGGATATTTTGATATGGTTGGCTGTAGAACTAGAGGTCATAGTTTGAAGCTTCGTAAGAAAACTTCTCTGCAGGATGTAAGGAAATAGTTTTTCAGTGTAAGAATAGTTGATAATTGGAATTGGCTAAGCGAGGAGGTAGTTAATGCTATCTCAATCCATAGTTTTAAGGACAGGTATGATAAGTATGACTAAGTAGAAAATGGAACCGATCAGGAGACTGGAAGAAACGAGCTTTGGGCTCTTTCCCGTAAACACAATTAGGTAAATACAATTAGGTAAATACACACACACATACAGAAATACATATAAATGGTATAGTAAGGGCAGCATATGCATTCTTATCAAATATAAGGGTACCTTCAGGCACATGGACAAGGAAATGTTCAGAAATATTTATGTAACCTATGTGAGGCCAAAACTTGAATATGCAGCCCCCTTTTGGAATCTGCACTTGAAAAAGCATATAGCTAAGCTTGAGAAAGTTCAAAGACATGCCACGAAGCTGGTGCCAGAAATACGCAATCTCAGTTATGATGAGAGGCTGAGGGAATTAGACTTACCATCACTCGAAGCTAGAAGATTGAGGGGGGATATGGTGACAGTCTTTAAATTCCTTCAAGTTTATGAGAGAGTGAATAGGGATCGATATTTTGATATGGATGGCTGTAGAACTAGAGGTCATAGTTTGAAGCTTTGTAAGAAAACTTCCTTGCAGGATGTAAGGAAATAGTTTTTCAGTGTAAGAGTAGTTGATAATTGGAATTGGCTAAGCGAGGAGGTAGTTAATGCTATCTCAATCCATAGTTTTAAGGAAAGGTATGATAAGTATGACTAAGTAGAAAATGGAACCGATCAGGAGACGGGAAGAAACGAGCTTTGGGCTCTTTCCCGTAAACACAATTAGGTAAATACAATTAGGTAAATACACACACACATACAGAAATACATATAAATGGTATAGTAAGGGCAGCATATGCATTCTTATCAAATATAAGGGTACCTTCAGGCACATGGACAAGGAAATGTTCAGAAATATTTATGTAACCTATGTGAGGCCAAAACTTGAATATGCAGCCCCCTTTTGGAATCTGCACTTGAAAAAGCATATAGCTAAGCTTGAAAAAGTTCAAAGACATGCCACGAAACTGGTGCCAGAAATACGCAATCTCAGTTATGATGAGAGGCTGAGGGAATTAGACTTACCATCACTCGAAGCTAGAAGATTGAGGGGGGATATGGTGACAGTCTTTAAATTCCTTCAAGTTTATGAGAGAGTGAATAGGGATCGATATTTTGATATGGATGGCTGTAGAACTAGAGGTCATAGTTTGAAGCTTTGTAAGAAAACTTCCTTGCAGGATGTAAGGAAATAGTTTTTCAGTGTAAGAGTAGTTGATAATTGGAATTGGCTAAGCGAGGAGGTAGTTAATGCTATCTCAATCCATAGTTTTAAGGAAAGGTATGATAAGTATGACTAAGTAGAAAATGGAACCGATCAGGAGACGGGAAGAAACGAGCTTTGGGCTCTTTCCCGTAAGCACAATTAGGTAAATACAGTTTAGGTAAATAGACACACACATACAGAAATACATATAAATGGTATAGTAAGGGCAGCATATGCATTCTTATCAAATATAAGGGTACCTTCAGGCACATGGACAAGGAAATGTTCAGAAATATTTATGTAAACTATGTGAGGCCAAAACTTGAATATGCAGCCCCCTTTTGGAATCTGCACTTGAAAAAGCATATAGCTAAGCTTGAAAAAGTTCAAAGACATGCCACGAAACTGGTGCCAGAAATACGCAATCTCAGTTATGATGAGAGGCTGAGGGAATTAGACTTACCATCACTTGAAGCTAGAAGATTGAGGGGGGATATGGTGACAGTCTTTAAATTCCTTCAAGTTTATGAGAGAGTGAATAGGGATCGATATTTTGATATGGATGGCTGTAGAACTAGAGGTCATAGTTTGAAGCTTTGTAAGAAAACTTCCTTGCAGGATGTAAGGAAATAGTTTTTCAGTGTAAGAGTAGTTGATAATTGGAATTGGCTAAGCGAGGAGGTAGTTAATGCTATCTCAATCCATAGTTTTAAGGAAAGGTATGATAAGTATGACTAAGTAGAAAATGGAACCGATCAGGAGACGGGAAGAAACGAGCTTTGGGCTCTTTCCCGTAAGCACAATTAGGTAAATACAGTTTAGGTAAATAGACACACACATACAGAAATACATATAAATGGTATAGTAAGGGCAGCATATGCATTCTTATCAAATATAAGGGTAGCCTTCAGGCACATGGACAAGGAAATGTTCAGAAATATTTATGTAACCTATGTGAGGCCAAAACTTGAATATGCAACTCCCTTTTGGAATCTGCACTTGAAAAAGCACATAGCTAAGCTTGAAAAAGTTCAAAGACATGCCACGAAACTGGTACCAGAAATACGCAATCTCAGTTATGATGAGAGGCTGAGGGAATTAGACTTACCATCACTTGAAGCTAGAAGATTGAGGGGGGATATGGTGACAGTCTTTAAATTCCTTCAAGTTTATGAGAGAGTGAATAGGGATCGATATTTTGATATGGATGGCTGTAGAACTAGAGGTCATAGTTTGAAGCTTTGTAAGAAAACTTCCTTGCAGGATGTAAGGAAATAGTTTTTCAGTGTAAGAGTAGTTGATAATTGGAATTGGCTAAGCGAGGAGGTAGTTAATGCTATCTCAATCCATAGTTTTAAGGAAAGGTATGATAAGTATGACTAAGTAGAAAATGGAACCGATCAGGAGACGGGAAGAAACGAGCTTTGGGCTCTTTCCCGTAAGCACAATTAGGTAAATACAGTTTAGGTAAATAGACACACACATACAGAAATACATATAAATGGTATAGTAAGGGCAGCATATGCATTCTTATCAAATATAAGGGTAGCCTTCAGGCACATGGACAAGGAAATGTTCAGAAATATATATGTAACCTATGTGAGGCCAAAACTTGAATATGCAGCCCCCTTTTGGAATCTGCACTTGAAAAAGCACATAGCTAAGCTTGAAAAAGTTCAAAGACATGCCACGAAACTGGTGCCAGAAATACGCAATCTCAGTTATGATGAGAGGCTAAGGGAATTAGACTTACCATCACTCGAAGCTAGAAGATTTAGGGGGGGATATGGTGACAGTGTTTAAATTCCTTCAAGGTTATGAGAGAGTGGATAGGGATCGATATTTTGACATGATTGGCTGTAGAACTAGAGGTCATAGTTTGAAGCTTTGTAAGAAAACTTCCTTGCAGGATGTAAGGAAATAGTTTTTCAGTGTAAGAGTAGTTGATAATTGGAATTGGCTAAGCGAGGAGGTAGTTAATGCTATCTCAATCCATAGTTTTAAGGGAAAGGTATGATAAGTATGACTAAGTAGAAAATGGAACCGATCAGGAGACGGGAAGAAACGAGCTTTGGGCTCTTTCCCGTAAACACAATTAGGTAAATACAATTAGGTAAATACACACACACATACAGAAATACATATAAATGGTATAGTAAGGGCAGCATATGCATTCTTATGAAATATAAGGGTAGCCTTCAGGCACATGGACAAGGAAATGTTCAGAAATATATATGTAACCTATGTGAGGCCAAAACTTGAATATGCAGCCCCATTTTGGAATCTGCACTTGAAAAAGCACATAGCTAAGCTTGAAAAAGTTCAAAGACATGCCACGAAACTGGTGCCAGAAATACGCAATCTCAGTTATGATGAGAGGCTGAGGGAATTAGACTTACCATCACTCGAAGCTAGAAGATTGAGGGGGGATATGGTGACAGTCTTTAAATTCCTTCAAGGTTATGAGAGAGTGGATAGGGATCGATATTTGGATATGGATGGTTGTAGAACTAGAGGTCATAGTTTGAAGCTTCGTAAGAAAACTTCCTTGCAGGATGTAAGGCAATAGTTTTTCAGTGTAATAGTAGTTGATAATTGGAATTGGAAAAGAGAGGAGGTAGTTAATGCTATCTCAATCCATAGTTTTAAGGGAAAGGTATGATAAATATGACTAAGTAGAAAATGGAACCGATCAGGAGACGGGAAGAAACGAGCTTTGGGCTCTTTCCCGTAAACACAATTAGGTAAATACAATTAGGTAAATACACACACACATCCAGAAATACATATAAATGGTATAGTAAGGGCAGCATATGCATTCTTATCAAATATAAGGGTAGCCTTCAGGCACATGGACATGGATATGTTCAGAAATATATATGTAACCTATGTGAGGCCAAAACTTGAATATGCAGCCCCCTTTTGGAATCTGCACTTGAAAAAGCACATAGCTAAGCTTGAAAAAGTTCAAAGACATGCCACGAAACTGGTGCCAGAAATACGCAGTCTCAGTTATGATGAGAGGCTGAGGGAATTAGACTTACCATCACTCGAAGCTAGAAGATTGAGGGGGGGATATGGTGACTGTCTTTAAATTCCTTCAAGGTTATGAGAGAGTGGATAGGGATCGATATTTGGATATGGATGGCTGTAGAACTAGAGGTCATAGTTTGAAGCTTCGTAAGAAAACTTCCTTGCAGGATGTAAGGAAATAGTTTTTCAGTGTAATAGTAGTTGATAATTGGAATTGGAAAAGAGAGGAGGTAGTTAATGCTATCTCAATCCATAGTTTTAAGGAAAGGTATGATAAGTATGACTAAGTAGAAAATGGAACCGATCAGGAGACGGGAAGAAACGAGCTTTGGGCTCTTTCCCGTAAACACAATTAGGTAAATACAATTAGGTAAATACATACACACATACAGAAATACATATAAATGGTATAGTAAAGGCAGCATATGCATTCTTATCAAATATAAGGGTAGCCTTCAGGCACATGGACAAGGATATGTTCAGAAATATTTATGTAACCTATGTGAGGCCAAAACTTGAATATGCAGCCCCCTTTTGGAATCTGCACTTGAAAAAGCACATAGCTAAGCTTGAAAAAGTTCAAAGACATGCCACGAAACTGGTGCCAGAAATACGCAATCTCAGTTATGATGAGAGGCTGAGGGAATTAGACTTACCATCACTCGAAGCTAGAAGATTGAGGGGGGATATGGTGACAGTGTTTAAATTCCTTCAAGGTTATGATAGAGTGGATGGGGATCGATATTTTGATATGGATGGCTGTAGAACTAGAGGTCATAGTTTGTAGCTTCCTAAGAAAACTTCCTTGAAGGATGTAAGGAAATAGTTTTTCAGTGTAAGAGTAGTTGATAATTGGAATTGGCTAAGCGAGGAGGTAGTTAATGCTATCTCAATCCATAGTTTTAAGGAAAGGTATGATAAGTATGACTAAGTAGAAATTGGAACCGATCAGGAGAAAGGAAGAAACGAGCTTTGGGCTCTTTCCTGTAAACACAATTAGGTAAATACAATTAGGTAAATACACACACACACACACAGAAATACATATAAATGGTATAGTAAGGGCAGCATATGCATTCTTATCAAATATAAGGGTAGCCTTCATGCACATGGACAAGGAAATGTTCAGAAATATTTATGTAACCTGTGTGAGGCCAAAACTCGAATTTGCAGCCCCCTTTTGGAATCTGCACTTGAAAAAGCACATAGCTAAGCTTGAAAAAGTTCAAAGACATGCCCGAAACTGGTGCCAGAAATACGCAATCTCAGTTATGATGAGAGGTTGAGGGAATTAGACTTACCATCACTTGAAGCTAGAAGATTGAGGGGGGATATGGTGACAGTGTTTAAATTCCTTCAAGGTTATGAGAGAGTGGATAGGGATCGATATTTTGATATGGCTGGCTCTAGAACTAGAGGTCATAGTTTGAAGCTTCGTAAGAAAACTTCCTTGCAGGATGTAAGGAAATAGTTTTTCAGTGTAAGAGTAGTTGATAATTGGAATTGGCTAAGCGAGGAGGTAGTTAATGCTATCTCAATCCATAGTTTTAAGGAAAGGTATGATAAGTATGACTAAGTAGAAAATTTAACCGATCAGCAGACGGGAAGAATCGAGCTTTGGGCTCTTTCCCATAAACACAATTAGGTAAATACAATTAGGTAAATACACACACACACACACACACACACACACACACACACACACATACACACACACACACACACACACACACACACACACACAGAAATACATATAAATGGTATAGTAAGGGCAGCATATGCATTCTTATCAAATATAAGGGTAGCCTTCAGGCACATGGACAAGGAAATGTTCAGAAATATTTATGGAACCTATGTTAGGCCAAAACTTGAATATGCAGCCCCCTTTTGGAATCTGCACTTTAAAAAGCACATAGCTAAGCTTGAAAAAGTTCAAAGACATGCCACGAAACTGGTGCCAGAAATACGCACTCTCAGTTATGATGAAAGGCTGAGGGAATTAGACTTACCATCACTCGAAGCTAGAAGATTGAGATGGATATGGTGACAGTGTTTAAATTCCTTCAAGGTTATGAGAGAATGGATAGGGATTGATATTTTGATATGGCTGGCTTTAGAACTAGAGGTCATAGTTTGAAGCTTCGTAAGAAAACTTCCTTGCAGGATGTAAGGAAATAGTTTTTCAGTGTAAGAGTAGTTGATAATTGGAATTGGCTAAGCGAGGAGGTAGTTAATGCTATCTCAATCCATAGTTTCAGGACAGGCATGATAATTATGATTAAGTAGAAAATGTAACCTATCAGGAGACTGGAAGATACAAGGTTTGGGCTCTTTCCCGTAAACACAATTAGGTAAACGCAGTTAGGTAAATACACACACACAGAAGTACATATAAATGGTATAGTAAGGGCAGCATATGCATTCTTATCAAATATAAGAGTAGCCTTCAGGCACATGGACAAGGAAATGTTCAGAAATATTTATGTAACTTATGTTAGACCAAAACTTGAATATGCTGCCCCCTTTTGGAATCTGTACTTGAAAAAGCACATAGCTAAGCTTGAAAAAGTTCAAAGACATGCCACGAAACTGGTGCCAGAAATACGCAATCTCAGTAATGATGAGAGGCTGAGGGAATTAGACTTACCATCACTCGAAGCTAGAAAATTGAGGGGGGATATGGTGACAGTGTTAAAATTCCTTCAAGGTTATGAGAGAGTGGATAGGGATCGATATTTAGATATGGCTGGCTCTAGAACTAGAGGTCATAGTTTGAAGCTTCGTAAGAAAACTTCCTTGCAGGATGTAAGGAAATAGTTTTTCAGTGTAAGAGTAGTTGATAATTGGAATTGGCTAAGCGAGGAGGTAGTTAATGCTATCTCAATCCATAGATTTAAGGAAAGGTATGATAAGTATGACTAAGTATAAAATGGAACCGAACAGGAGACGGGAAGAAACGAGCTTTGGGCTCTTTCCCGTAAACACAATTAGGTAAATACAATTAGGTAAATGCACATACACACACAGAAATACATATAAATGGTATAGTAAGGGCAGTATATGCATTCTTATCAAATATAAGGGTAGCCTTCAGGCACATGGACAAGGAAATGTTCAGATATATTTATGTAACCTATGTGAGGCCAAAACTTGAATATGCAGCCCCCTTTTGGAATCTGCACTTGAAAAAGCACATAGCTAAGCTTGAAAAAGTTCAAAGACATGCCACGAAACTGGTGCCAGAAATACGCAATCTCAGTTATGATGAGAGGCTGAGGGAATTAGACTTACCATCACTCGAAGCTAGATGATTGAGGGGGGATATGGTGACAGTGTTTAAATTCCTTCAAGGTTATGAGAGAGTGGATAGGGATCGATATTTTGATATGGATGGCTGTAGAACTAGAGGTCATAGTTTGAAGCTTCGTAAGAAAGCTTCCTTGCAGGATGTAAGGAAATAGTTTTTCAGTGTAAGAGTAGTTGATAATTGGAATTGGCTAAGCGAGGAGGTAGTTAATGCTATCTCAATCCATAGTTTTAAGGAAAGGTATGATAAGTATGACTAAGTAGAACATGGAACCGAACCGGAGACGGGAAGAAACGAGCTTTAGGCTCTTTCCCGCAAACACAATTAGGTAATCACAATTAGGTAATCACTCAGGTTTAGAGTAAGACACTCAGTGCCTGAATGGAAAAGAGTTAGTAGTGGAGTTTAGCAGGGTTCAGTTTTAGGGCCACTTTTGTTCCTTGTATATGTAAATGACCTACCAGAGTCTGTAAATTTATGCATAAATATGTTTGCAGATGATGCAAAGATTGTGAAGAAAGTTAGACACGAGAACAATGGTAGAGAACTTCAGGAAGATCTAAATAGTCTGCATGAGTGGTCAGAAAAGTTGCTACTTAAATTAAATACTTCAAAATGTAAGGTAATGAGAATGAGTACAAGTGCACGAAGGCCCAAGCTTGACTACTTGGTGGTAGGAGTACAACTTTATGAGACAGAAAATGAGAGAGATCTAGGTGTAAATATACTGGCAGATATGTCTCTAGAAATACATATAAATGACAGAGTAAGGGCAGCATATGCTTTTATATCAAATGTAAGGGTAGCCTTCAGGCACATGGACATGGAAATGTTCAGAAATATTTATGTAACCTATGTGAGGCCAAAACTTGAATATGCAGCTCCCTTTTGGAATCGGCACTTGGAAAAGCACGTAGCTAAGCTTGAAAAAGTTCAAAGACATGCCAAGATAAAGGTGCCAGAAATATGCAATCACAGTTATGGTGAGAGGCTGAGGTAATTAGACTTGCCATTACTCGAAGCTAGAAGATTTAGGGGGAATATGGTGACATTCCTTAAATTCCTTTATGGTTATGATAGAGTTGATAAGGATCGATGTTTTGATATGGCTTGCTCTAGAACTAGAGGGCATAGTTTGAA
>JAXCGZ010007562.1:242500-245000 GCA_037179515.1 Halocaridina rubra
TAAGTATGACTAAGTATAAAATGGAACCGATCAGGAGACGGGAAGATACGAGCTTTGGGTTCTTTCCCGTAAACACAATTAGGTAATCACAATTAGGTAATCACACTTATTAGAATTTTAGAATTTTATGATGAGGTAAGTCGAATCTTACAGGAAAGAGAGGGCTGGGCAGATTGCATATCCTAGACTTCCAGAAAGCGTTTGACACTGTTCCACATGGGAGACTTATTAGGAAGCTGCAAGCAATGGCTAGAATAGGAGGAAATGTCTTGGAATGGATAAAAACTTACTTAGAAGGAAGGGAACAGAGGGTTAGAGTAAGACACTCAGTGTCTGAATGGAGATGAGTTAGTAGTGGAGTTCTACAGGGATCAGTTTTAGGGCCACTTTTGTTCCTTGTATATGTAAATGACCTACCAGAGTCTGTAAATTCATTCAAGAATATGTTTGCAGATGATGCAAAGATTGTGAAGAAAGTAGGAAACGAGAACAATGGTAGAGAACTTCAGGAAGATCTAAATAGTCTGCATGAGTGGTCAGAAAAGTGGCTAATGAAATTCAGTACTTCAAAATGTAAGGTAATGAGAATGGGTACAAGTGCACGAAGGCCCAAGCTTGACTACTCGGTGGCTGGAGTACAACTTCAAGAAACAAAAAATGAGAGAGATATAGGAGTAAACATACTGTCAGATTTGTCTCCAGAAATACATATAAATGGCATAGTAAGGGCAGCATATGCATTCTTATCAAATGTAAGGATAGCTTCAGGCACATGGACCAGGAAATGTTCACAAATATTTATGTAACCTATGTGAGGCCAAAACTCGAATATGCAGCCCCCTTTTGGAATCCACACTTGAAAAAGCACATAACTAAGCTTGAAAACGTTCAAAGACATGCCACGAAACTGGTGCCAGAAATACGCAATCTCAGTTATGATGAGAGGCTGAGGGAATTAGACTTACCATCACTGGAAGCTAGAAGAGTGAGGGGGATATGGTGACAGTCTTTAAATTCCTTCATGGTTATGATAGAGTGGATAGGGATCGATTTTTTGATATGGCTGGCTCTAGAACTAGAGGTCATAGTTTGAAGCTTCGTAAGAAAACTTCTTTGCAGGATGTAAGGAAATACTTTTTCAGTGTAAGAGTAGTTGATAATTGGAATTGGCTAAGCGAGGAGGTAGTTAATGCTATCTCAATCCATAGTATTAAGGACAGGTATGATAAGTATCACTAAGTATAAAATGGAACCGATCAGGAGACGGGAAGATACGAGCTTTGGGCTCTTTCCCGTAAACGCAATTAGGTAATCACAATTAGGTAATCACACACACACACATATAAATAAATATATATATATATATATATATATATATATATATATATATATATATATATATATATATATTTATATATATATATATATATATATATATATATATATATATATATATATATATATATATATATATATATATATATATATATATATATATATATATATATATATATATATATATATATATATATATATATATATATATATATATATATATATATATATATATATATATATACTTATGTTCTGAATACTAGTGTGATTACCTAATTGTGAATACCTAATTGTGTTTACGGGAAAGAACCCAAATCTCGTATCTTCCCGTCTCCTGATCGGTTCCATTTTATACTTAGTCATACTTATCATACCTGTCCTTAAAACTATGGATTGAGATAGCATTAACAACCTCCTCGCTTAGCGAATTCCAAATTTCAACTACTCTTACACTGATAAAGTATTTCCTTACATCCTGCAAAAAAGTTTTCTTACAAAGCAACAAACTATGACCTCTAGTTCTAGAGTCAGCCATATCAAAATACCGATCCCTATCCACTCTATCATAACCATGAAGGAATTTAAAGACTGTCACCATATCCCCCCTCAATCTTCTACCTTTGAGTGATGGTAAGTCTAATTCCCTCAGCCTCTCATCACAAGTGAGATTGCGTATTTCTGGCACCAGTTTCGTGGCATGTCTTTGAACTTTTTCAAGCTTAGCTGTGTGCTTTTTCAAGTGTAGATTCCAAAAGAGGGCTGCATATTCGAGTTTTGGCCTCACATAGGTTACATAAATATTTGTGAACATTTCCTTGTCCATGTGCCTGAAGCTATCCTTACATTTGATAAGAATGCATATGCTGCCCTTACTATGCCATTTATATGTATTTCTGGAGACAAATCTGCCAGTATGTTTACTCCTAGATCTCTCTCATTTTCTGTCTCTTGAAGTTGTACTCCAGCCACCGAGTAGTCAAGCTTGGGCCTTCTTGCACTTGTACCCATTCTCATTACCTTACATTTTGAGGTATTAAATTTCATTAGCCACTTTTCTGACCACTCATGCAGATTATTTAGACCCTCCTGAAGTTCTTTACCATCGTTCTCGTTTTTTACTTTCTTCACAAGCTTTGCATCACCTGCAAACATATTCATGAATGAA
>JAXCGZ010007562.1:252500-263177 GCA_037179515.1 Halocaridina rubra
AATCATAAGTCCTAGGTTCGAGTCCCGGTCGGGGTTAAAAAAAAATGATTCATATATATATATATATATATATATATATATATATATATATATATACATACATATATATATATATATATATATATATATATATATATATACATATATATATATATATATATATATATATATATATATATGTATATATATATATATATATATATATATATATATATATATATATATATATATATA
Source organism: Halocaridina rubra (assembly GCA_037179515.1). Taxonomy (NCBI): domain Eukaryota; kingdom Metazoa; phylum Arthropoda; class Malacostraca; order Decapoda; family Atyidae; genus Halocaridina; species Halocaridina rubra. The sequence goes on from JAXCGZ010007562.1 coordinate 252,735, forward strand.
TATATATATATATATATATATATACATATATATATATATATATATATATATATATATATATATATATATATATATATATATATATACATATATATATATATATATATATATATATATATATATATATATATATATATATATATATATATATATATATATATATAATATATGATTCGGTTTTACGTCACGAACTCCCTTTTCTACTAAGGGCTAGGACGGTTGCCTTCTTACGAAGGACTTGTTTTGGCAGATGTAATCGTTACCCTGAGTGTATGCCCTTATATATATATATATATATATATATATATATATATATATATATATATATATATATATATATATATATATATAATTTGTCAGTGGGAGCTTATCTATTTTTCAAGACAATTGCAATATGTGGCAGAAAAACTTATAATTAGTTAATTCCAATTCTGTCTTATCAGTATCTATGCAATATCAGCATGCAAAAACTCATCTAATACAATAAAACTAGGACACATTTATCATGTAGCAAATTTGCAAAAGAATTAAAAAAAAATCAATAATCATAATACTCTGGCAACATACAGAAACAACATCCTTCAGCGCGCGCGTGAGAGAGAGAGAGAGAGAGAGAGAGAGAGAGAGAGAGAGAGAGAGAGAGAGAGAGAGAGAGAGAGAGAGAGAATTTGAGTCTGCTTATTTTCTTCAAAAAGGAAACGTATATTTTTGCTTGTAGGGCCCCTTTTTATGACTTGCCTTCCTGCCCAAATATACAAGGGAAAAAACCACTACTACCTTTTTCACTCTATACTCGCCACATGAGCTTTGTTTTTCTAGCGTCTAAAAAAATAAAAACAAAATAACTTAGTATACAAATTAAGAGACATCGAAGCATAAATCCATTCTTTTTCTGTTTAACATTACAAATAACGCTAGTAAAATAAACATACACATACTTGCTTATTATGACAATCTGTTCTTTTTATAAATCAGAGGGTTGAATCAAAGCACACTCGCTGTAAGTCAAACATACCTCCGACAAACTTTAAAAAAAATATTAAAATCATATTTGATCATTATAGTTAATAAAATATGAAACTCTTGGAAGCATAACAGGCATTTAGATTAAAAATATTTTACACTAAGGCTGATATTTCAAGAGAATTTCTTATTTTTATTTATTTATCTATACTACTATCAACAAAATTTACGATTTCCCTTTCTTACTAATCGATGCAAAAAGGACTTAAGTATCATTATTTTAAATATCAGACTTAAAATATATGCTCTGAGAATCTCAGTTATCTTAATTAGCTCAAATGATATTATAAATTTCATGACAATGACAGTATTTAACAATAATTATCTCTAGATAAAATTCTCAAAATTGTTCATATCTTTATCTCTTTGAAATGCTACAATTATCATATGAAGGCTGTATCCACTTCTCAATATAAAAAAAAGAATATAAAAAAAGGTGTATCTGAAATAAATACAAAAAGAATGTATCTGTGCATGCAGTAGTAAAATAAAAAAAAATAATATTTCATATGCAACATTAAAGAATGACTTTGCTTAACTTTCATAATCTCTTAAGGAATGTACATAAAAATAACATATATATATTCTTCTATTTTTCCAGAAACTTAAAATTACTCTCTATTTCGAGAGACTATACAACAGAATACCTCAGCAGACAGGGGGGAGTTATAATTTTTTCTTTTTACCTCTACTTATGATCGGTTAGGTACTTCATTACCCCCTCTTTCTTTTCCTACTCACAATACTGCTCGATATTCGTCTTCTGGACTTCAAATGGCTAGCTTTTGCAGGGAGATTTGCATGCAGGCGTTGGTTCCTCCCCTGTCTTTTCGGATTCTGGATCGATTTTCATCTCTTTCAAATACAGGAATTGGCTGTGCAACATTCTTGTTGTCATTTCTTGTGAGTTCACACTCCATCCTTTATGACCAAGCTGAAATGATAGTGGCAAACATTATCATGGCTTAAACTTCAAAGTTCTATTTAATCTATTTAGAATATTCTTTCAAACAATTAATGTAAATACTGCAGCTAGAAAAAAAAATCATTCTTAGAATTGCATCCTTTATCACTTAATATCTCTCTTGGAATTCCGAAAATCGAATAATTATCTCACTGGCAGAGTAGGGAACAAAAAAAATTAAATAAAATAAAAGCTGCATCTTGGCCATACATGGGCAGGTGGTACTCCACTACATTGCCTCTCGAAGCATTTACATAAACATATCTCCTAATATATATTTCAACGACTACATCACCTCCCATTAAAGCTATGCGCATATCAACAAATACGTCTTTTCAATTGCATATGGCTTGCAGTAAGACATGTGTGATGCAGGGGAAGGGTCCTCCGAGACCCAATCCCCATCCTGCTTCTTAACGAACTCCTCGCGATTCCACCCACAAGTGCACCCCTCCCATGATACCCCTGTTCAGTCATAACCTTTCTTCTCTCACTCGCCACTCTCAAAACTCGCACTCTCTTTCTTTCTGTACAACTCCCCTTCCAGTTACTCTTCTATTTACAACGCGTTGGTTTCTTTTCCCCGTCACTCTTAAGGAGTGTGTATGAAATTGCAATTGTCTCCTATAGCCGCATGACTGTGTCAGCGGTCACAGGTCCTCTCTATACTCCCCATCTACGGGATGGTAGGGCAACACCCTAACCTCCCTATCAAGGCACATTTACTCTACTCTCTTTCCCCGCCTGCATAACATTTTAAAGAACAGAAAAATAACTTGTTATATTGAACAGCAATAATCTAAATGACATCACACAATTCTATGATTCTTCAAAGGATATGGCATACACATATTTTAAAAGGAAAAAACTCAGTACAGTAACTTTTACTTTATAATAACAAAGTTGAGAGATCGATCGGTAATATCCACATTCCTTTCTTGGAAAATAGTACATGTGATAAAAGAAAAACCTTAAAAGCAGATTCAAGTTTATTTCTCAATATAATTCTTACGCGCATTTCGGAGTATACAAATACTCTACAACCTATATTTTATTCATAAACACTCACCCCCTCGAACGTTACTCAGTAAAATTACTCTACTTCCACTTTAGATAAGGAACATAAAAATGATATTACACGTACATTAATTTTTTCTCAATTAAAATCAATGCCTTTGCCTGTTTAATGTTTAACTTAGGCAATAATAAAATTAAATTGAACACCCTTCAAACGCAATTACTCGTTACATTGTTTAAATGATAACAACAAAACTTGAGTTTATCACTGCTCATAGCTATTAGTACAAATTATCTAGTTTAGTAATGGGCACAGAATTTCTCCTTCTATTAATTTACTAAAGACACTCCCTTTTATATGTGGGGTAGCTGAGTCAAAGCATAACTACAAAGTAAAAGAGCAGAGTCCTCCTACCTCAATTTCTTTTAATAATTGTCCCATTATTCACTGGATAAAAATCACAAGTACTTAGCCATTTTGGGATGCTGCCTGAAGAACGTCATGGCCACTGGTACTGGAGGAGGAGCTTTTCCTTTCTTCTGGGCTTGTTGGTTTTCTCACTGACGTCGTCTATATGTCTCGTAAAATTGCCGATTCACCATCCCAGTCATCTTTTTAGTCAAATTCAGCAACAGATAACTCCTGGTGGGAGCGTTGTTTCTCAAAGCAACATTCACAGTGCTCTGCACGGTGAAATATGTGAATCATGTTGAATTTTTCTCCCAATTGGACCACTCAGTTCACCAGTTGACATTTTTCAACCTTTGTGAACGAAGTTTCAGCAACTTATCTTCAGAGTCAAAATGCTTGAAATGATTCATACTGCAGGGTGCCTTTCCTATATGGGGACGGGGGTGAGGTATAACTTGCTGTGCTTTCTCTAACATCTGAGAGTCGTCGGAGTTTGAGGCGTCGCTCTCGATGTCTGTATCGTCGGCGTCGCTGTTGACGCCACCGTTGGCCACACTATCTCTCCTTGAGGGTGCGGTCTCGCCGTTCCTTTTTGGCGTCTTGAAGTTTTTTATAACTTGAGGATTTGACAAATCTTTTCCACCTCCGACGTTGCTTCCAGAGATACCCTATTATCTGTGTTTTGCATTTTTTCACGCCACGAGATGCACTGGCCTATATATCTTTTTATCTCTTCACTGTAATTTAGGCGTGGTATCGTCCTGAGCTGCCACCACTGTCGTATAGTGTTATTCTAAGACTCTGCTTATTCTATAGCGTGCAAGGTGATAACAGATATGCACAGGCTGATTTTCATTAAGTTTATTTAGTTCTACACTTATTCTATACCTCAAAGCTCCCCGTCCACTTAAGGTAAAATCTAAGATCTTATTCGTGCCCCTGCAAACTTCTAACAGAAACTGTCCTCTCTAACTGCTTCTTACTTTCTTGTACGACCAAGATGACAGGGCGTGTTAGGTTTGGACAGCCTCAGCCAATAGGCTTCTAAAGAAAAGGGGATGCCCGACCGTTTCATGTTGTGTTAGGGGCATGGCTATTAGAAGGCCAATCGGACACAAGGAGGGCTTATATGTGTATTTTCACAGATGCATGCGGATACGTACATGTAGATATTGGTTTTCGGCTCTCGTGGGAATGACTTGAACTATGTGACAATTTTGACCTCTATCAGCAACTGGCGCCGATGTGTTAGAGGCCTATGGGTTAAACCATAAATCTCTTGTCATTTCTCTGTAAACATACATCCTGCCCAGGAAACCAACACTGGAAAATATCAGTTATGCACTTGAACTCCCCTGACACCACATGGGCTATGTCCTCTAACACTTCTAAATTAAAATTTCTTCAAGACAGTCTCCTTGTCGGTTCCATTTTTGTACTAAGTGATACCTATCAAGTTTGCTTTGAAAACTATGAATTGAGTTAGCATTAACTACCTCCTCCCTCAGAGAATTCCAATCATCAACTACTCTTACACCAAAATAGTACTTCCTTACATCCTGCAAAGAAGTTTTCTTACTAAGCTTCAAATTATGACCTCTAGTTCTAGAGCTAGCCATATCAAAATATCGATCCTTAGCCACTCTGTTAAAAACTTCAAGAAATTTAAAAAAACATCACCATATCCCTCTTCATTCTTCACGCCTCAAGTCAATGTAAGTCTAATTCTCTCAGCCTCTCCTCATAACTGAGATTTCGTATTTCTGGTTATTATTTGCTTTTTCAAGTGTGGATTCCAAAATAGGGCTACATATTAAAGCTTTGGTTTCACATAAGTTGCATAAATATTTCTGAGCATCTCCTTGTCCATGTGTCTGAAGGCTACCCTTATATTTGCTAAGAAAGCATATGGTGCCTTTACTATGTCATTTATATGCAGTTCCGGAGACAAATCTGCCAGTTTGTTTACTCCTAAGTCTCTTTCATTTTCTGTACCTTGAGGTTCTGCTCTGCTATTGAGTATCTGAGCTTGGGCCATCTTGCACTTGTACCCATTTTCATTGCCTTACATTATGAAGTATTGAATTTCATTAGCCAATTATCTGACCACTCATACAGACTATTCAGTTTTTCCTGACGTTCTCTACCATTGTTCTCGTCTCTTACTTTTTTCAAAATCTTTGCATCATCTGCAAACACATTTAAAAGGAGTTTACAGGTTCTGGTAGGTCATATGCGCATACCTGGACAAAAGGGGCTCTAATGCTGAACTCAGTGGAACCCCACTAATAACCCTTCTCCAGTTACACACTGAGTGTCGTACTTTAACCCTCTGGTCCTTTCCCTCTAAGTATGCTTTTATCCCTTCTTAGACATTTCCACCTATTTTTGTCATTACTTGCAGCCTCTTAGTAAGTCACCCATGAGGGACCGTATCAAATGCCTTCTGGAAATCTAAGACTATGCAAAGTGTGTAATTACCTAATTGTAATATTTTTTTTATTTTTTTTATGAGCATGCCACTGGGACAGGTAAGAAAATTGCCCTCATCAATAAAGGCCCGGGCAAGAAGAAAACAATAAGATGAAGAAAAAGTAAGAGGTTAAGGACAAGGCAGAGATGAAATAGTGATACGTAAAAGGAACAGGACAGGCTGGAAGAATAGTTGAAGTACTGAGGACCTACATATATATGGCAGGAGTAGGCCTTCGGATGTCGATAGACCCATTTTTTGAAGGAAGATAGGTTATAAAAAGTCGGAGAGACAGAAGAAGGAAGAGAGTTCCAGAGTCTGGGAGCGGATGGGAAAAAGCAGTTGCTGCACCGACCAATCTGAGAGCTGCAAATCTCAACACAGTTCCTGTGCGGCGAGGCTGCTTTGCCTCGGTAGTGGGGGAGGGATGCAACTTGCCAACTCATCAGAGCAGCAATGGAAGTAGTAGGGATTGAAAAAAGGAAGAGATGATACCTTACTGCGAAGAGAATGACATTCCATATTAAAATCAAGAGAAGGGACATTAATGAGTCTGATTGCCTTAGATTCAACCCTATCAAGGAGATAAGTATATGAAGAAGCACCCCAGATGTGTGAGCAGTATTCTAAGCAGGGTAGGATAATACCTTTCTAGATATGAAGTAGCTGTTAAGATAAAAAGAAATGACTAAAACGAAACAGAACCCCCAATTTTTTGGATGCAGATTTAGAAATCTGGATTAAGAGATTCCTCCAGGACAAGTTAGAGGCCATCTGGATTCCTAATATGTTAACCGCATTAAGAGGGTATATATTGTAAGTTTTAAAAACAACAGGGCTATCAGGAAGGGAAGAGTATAAAGAGATAGCCGGAAACTGTGTCGTTGAGATCTTAATTTTACTAGATTTGGATGCTCCATTCAGATACCCTCTGCAAATTGGAGTTGAGAGCAGAAGAAAGATTGATGCATGACTGATTACGAGTAGCAGATGAAGGTTGTGAAGAAAAAGCAGAGGAAAAATGAAGTGTAGAATCATTGACAAAGGCGTGGAAAATAGAGGAGGATGGGGAATGAAGAAGATTATTGATGTAGAGAAGGAACAGAGTAGGTGAGAGAAGAGAGGCCTATGGAACACAACTGGTAACAGGGCATGGGCTAGATGTTGTGCCGTCAACATCCTCTGATATAAAATGGTCAGAAAGAAAGTGGGGGGAGGTATGCAACTTGCCAACTCATCAGGGCAGCAATGGAAGTAGTAGGGATAGAAAAGAGAAGGGGATGATACCTTACGGCAAAGAGAAAGACATTCCAGATTAAAAGTAAGAGAAGGGTTATTAATGAGTCTGACTGCCTTAGATTCAACCCTATCGAGGAGGTAATTATATGAAGAAGCACCTCAGATGTGCGAGCAGTATTCTAAGTAGGGTATGATAATACCTTTATAGATATTAAGTAACTGTGAAGAGGAAAATTAATGACGAAAACGAAACAGAACCTCCAATATTTTGGTTGCAGATTTAGAAATTGGGATTATGTGATTCCTCCAAGACAAGTTAGAGGCTATCTGGATTCCTAATATGTTAATAGCATTAAGAGGGTATATTTCGTTAGTGTCGAAGACAATAGGGCTATCAGGAGAAGACAAAGAGATGACCAGTTACATACATTTTGTTTCAAACTGTGTGGATGAGGCATTAAATTTAAAAAATTTTGGGTGTCCCACTCAGATTCCCTCTGCAAATCGGAGTTGAGAGCATAAGAAAGAGTGATACGCGACTGATTACGAGTAGCAGATGAAGGTTGTGATGATAAGGCAGAGAAAAGATGAAGGGTAGAATCATCGGTAAAGGTGTAGAGAAAAGAGTAGGATGGGGTATGAAAAAGATCATTGATGAAGAGAAAGAAGAGAGTAGGTGAAAGAATAGAGCCCAGTGGAACACAACTGGTAGCAGGGAATGGGCTAGATGTTGTGCCATCAACAGCCTAAGATATAAAATGGCCAGAAAGCAAACTGAAAATCAGAAAACAGAGAGAAAGGGTGAAGCTATAAGCAAGGAGTTTGGTCAAAAAAGCCTTGTGCCAGACTATGTCAAAAGCCTTCGAGTTATCAAGGGAAACGAAAAAGGATCCCCCATAGTTCCTCAGGGAATATGACCATACATGAGTGAGAAAGGACAGGAAGTCACCAGTGGATCTTGCCTTATGGAAGCCATACTGGTGACTGGAGATAAGCAAGATAAATGCAGGACCTTTCAATAAGTGAGAATTGAGTATAGTTTTAAAAACTTTAGCGATAGCAGAGGTCAGTGCAATCGATCGGTAGTTTGAAGGAACAGAGCAGTCACCCTTTTTGGGGACAGGTTGCACTAGAGCATGCCTCCAAGATGAAGGATAGAGACTGCTTGAGAGAATGAGGCAAAAAAGATGGTAAAACACTGTAGCCAGTTTAACTGCATATTCCTTAAGGAACCTTCCAAGAATACCATTGAGTCCAGATGACTTGTTTTCATCTTTAGGGAGCAAAGGGACTTATGATCTTTGTACGAAAAAGGGATAAAGGAGGGCATAAGGTTAAAGAGTGCTCTGGAACCACTTATGGAAGAGTTGGCAGAAAAATGAGAGCCAAGGAGAGTGACTTTGTCAGTGGTAGAGCTAGCTATAGAACCATCAGAACACTTGAAAGGGGGAAAGCTTGAGTTACAGTAGGTCTTCGAGAGTTTTTGTCTAAGGATCGGAAATATTTATCTGTGGGAGATGAGATAAGGTTATCAACTCTCCCTCTCATAATTATGGTTTTGGGAAAGAGCCCTATGCTCGTATCTCCCCATTACCTGGTCGGTTCCATTTTTGTACTCAATGATGCTTATCATATTTGCCCTTAAAACAGTGAATTGAGTCAGCATTAACTACCTCCTCGCTTAGCAAATTCCAATCATCAACTACTCCTACACTAAATAAGTACTTCCTTAAATCCTGCAAAGAAGTTTTCTTACGAAGCTTCAAACTATAACCTCTAGTACTAGAACCAGCCATATCAAAATATCAACCCTTATCCACTTTGTCAAAACCATGAAGGAATTCAAACACGGTCACCATATCATCCACTCATTCTTCTAGCCTTGAGTGATGATAAGTCTAATTCCCTCAGCCTCTTCTCATGACTGATATATGTATTTCTGGCATCAGTTTTGTGGGATGTCTTTGAACTTTTTCCAGTTTATTTATGTGTATGTGTGTATTGTAACTAGATGATTTCGGGCCAAGGAATGACAATCACTTGTATGTCCACATATAAAGATAATTCCTTTTTGCGATCATTTGTTTAAATTTCATTTGATATTATTATACATTAATGTAACCTATGGAGCTTGATGCTAGGAGGCAAAATAAAAATGTGCTTTCATCTGACTTTTTGATGATTTTAGAGGTCAGTAATCTATCATTTGGAATTTTTGTTGTTTTAGACATTATCTGTGGATTAGAGGAAAAATCATCTCGGCTGGACAGGGGATTTCCGCTGAGTTCTTCCTAACCCATGCATGAGCAGAGTGTGCAGTTAGACGCTTTGTGATGTCATAATACATTACTGCACCTATTTCCACGAGTTATCTGCTCCTTAGCCTCGCTGTCTTTTCTTTGTTATGTATTATATTTCTACATTTTATTTTTGTTTTTTATTGTATTTTATTTATTTATTTAGCTATTTATTTATTTATTTATTTATTTATTTATTTATTTATTTATTTATTTATTCATTCATTTATTAATTAATTAATTAACTTATTTATTTATTAATTTATTTATTTATTAATTTATTTATTTATTTTTAGGATTATTTCTTTTCATTTTAAAATTCTTACTTACTATCTCATTTGTATTTTGTTTTTTTATTGTTTTTACTTCTATTTTCTATTTTTTATTTTTTAGTGTGACACCAGGGCAGACTTTCTTTCTGATTAACATATGGACTGCTCTGAATCTGCTACTCTATCTGTGCTTGAAGATGACCTTGTGCTCAGTGATGAGAGAAATAGCCTATCTCAGGCAATTGACCCCCACTGCCATAGTCACTTAACAGTCACCAGGATATGTCAATAGTTATAACTGAAGCAAACAGCATGTTCTCCATCCCTGAATCCCAATACCTAGTCAGAAAAGCCTCTTTAGCCTAATGCCACCTGAATAATTCTTCTGATGGCACTGCCATAGTCACTTAACAGTCACCAGGATATGTCAGTAATTATAACTGAAGCAAACAGCATGTTCCCGATCACTGAAGCCCAACACCTAGTCAGAGAAGCCTCTTTAGACTAATACCACCTGAATAATTCTTCTGATGGCACTAGTGATTCATTATTGCCTGCTGCCAAGTAAGCTAAACAAGAGGAGTGTTCTGTTCACCAACATGTGGCTGTTTCATATTCATTTTCCTCTCATCCCCTCTCTAAGCTACGCAATTCTACCATAAGATCACCAGCAATTACATTTCTAGTATCTGCTCCTCAGGATGACTACAGTAAGATTCTTTTCAAGGCAACCCCTCGGTTGATAT
>JAXCGZ010007563.1:5000-30000 GCA_037179515.1 Halocaridina rubra
ATGATAGAGTGGATAGGGATCGATATTTTGATATGGCTGGCTCTAGAACTAGAGGTCATAGTTTGAAGCTTCGTAAGAAAAGTTCTTTGCAGGATGTAAGGAAATACTTTTTCAGTGTAAGAGTAGTTGATAATTGGAATTCGCTAAGCGAGGAGGTAGTTAATGCAATCTCAATCCATAGTTTTAAGGACAGCTATGATAAGTATCACTAAGTATAAAATGGAACCGATCAGGAGACGGGAAGATACGAGCTTTGGGCTCTTTCCCGTAAACGCAATTAGGTAATCACAATTAGGTAATCACACACACACATACACACACACACACACACACACACACAGGAACTTCACACAATATCTTGTCATAAACAGGACTCTTGAACTCGGAGGGGTCAGAGCAGAAGAACTTCATAACTTTTTGAAGAGGACCACTTCGCTTGGCATAAATAATAATAATAATAATAATAATAATAATAATAATAATAATAATAATAATAATAATAATAATAATAATAATAATATTATTATTATTATTATTATTATTATTATTATTATTATTATTATTATTATTATTATTATCATTATTATTATATTTGTTATTATTATTATTATTATTATTATTATTATTATTATTATTATTATTATTATTATTATTATTATTATTATTATTATTATTATTATTATTATTATTATTATTGCAATGTATTGACCCTCTTTTTGATGTTTGGTGTTGCCTTTTGAATATAGTGATGTTTGCGTCATTTCTTAACTCCAGTCAGCTTAGCAGGATCCTTGAGTACACTTGTATATTAAGATCCGGATTTGGGGTAAAACCTACAGGTACTAGGTTTGGAATAAGGTAGAAATGGCTATCATGCATATTCCGGAGCTGATGCTATAGCTACTATGATAAACCTGAAGCAGAAAATATCTTGATAAAGCCTTCACGCGGATCCGGAATCATATATGGTTCTGGATCTGGACTCAGACTAAGACCTAATATATATATATATATATATATATATATATATATATATATATATATATATATATATATATATATATATATATATATATATATATATATATATATATATATATATGTATATATATGTATATATATGTATATATGTATATATATGTATATATATGTATATATATATATATATATATATATATATATATATATATATATATATATATATATATATATATATATATATATATATATATATATATATATATATATATATATATATATATATATATATATATATATATATATATATATATATATATATATATATATATATATATATATATATATATATATATATATATATATATATATATATATATATATATATATATATATATATATATATATATATATATATATATATATACATACATATATAGTTTATTGACAAAATATAACAAAAGTATTACAAAATATATTTTTTTTTCTTTTTGCACAAAATAGCTTAAGTAATAGAAACAATATTTTGTCCATCAAAAAATCTTAGCCTAAAGAACAATACAAATATTCTCACAAACTTACCAACAAAAGTAAATAATCATATTTATCTTAATGCCTAACTCTGAAATACAGTTAGAAGAATAGACTACATCCAAATATTACAATTTAACCTATACGTACAAAAGAAAAATCAATGTTTTCCTCATTACAAGGTTGAATCTCTTCCTTATCTGTACAACTTTAGTACTTCATAAATATACCGACACAACTCGGTAATATGTAGCTTTTCATTCAAAAGTGATTGGACACTCAGATAGTTTAACATATTATATTTTTGTCTCACTGGTTGGGAGAAAGGACACTCAATTAGCACATGTTCTTCACTCTGAATTGCCATTTGATCACAAGCACATACTCTCATTTCTCTTGGTGTTCTGCTCCACCTTCCAATCTCTACACGCAACTCATGAGACATTACTCTTAACCTTGTGAATGCCACTCGCAAATAATCTGGTACAAACTCTTTGCTACTATACACTTTATGTACTGCCAATATATTTACTTAAAGATCTCTCCCATTCCCTGTCTTTTGAAGTTCTGCGTCTCTTATTGAGTATCCAAGCTTGGCTCTTCTCGCACTTGTACCCAATCTAATTACCTTACGTTTAGAAGTATTGAAATTAATTAGCCACCTTTCTGACCACTCATGCAGGTTATTTAGGTTTTCCCGAAGTTCTCAACAATTGCTCTCGTCCTTTACTCTCTTCACAATCTTTGCATCATTTGCAAACATATTCAAAAATGAATTTACGGACTCTGGTTGGTCATATACGAATACAAAGAACAAAAGTTACCCTAAAACTAAACCCTGTAGAACTCCACTACTAACCCTTCTTCAGTCAGATACTATGTGTCTAACTCTAACCCTCTGTTCCCTTCCTTTTAAGTGAGATTTTATCCATTCCGTGACATTTCCATCTATTCTTGCCATTACTTGCAACTTCTTAATAAGTCTTCCGTGTGTGGCGTATCAAATGCCTTCTGAAAATCTAAGAATGTGCAATCCGGCCAGCCATCTCTTTCCTGTGAGATTCGACTTACCTCATCATAAAATTCTAATAAGTTTGTTACTGTTGATCTGCCTTCTCTGAAGCCAAGTTGTCTCGTTGCCAAAAAATGGAAGGATTTCAAGTGAAGAGAGATGTCTTTTCTTAGTAGTTCCTCCATAACTTTGCAAACTATGCTGGTGTGCGTGTGTGTATGTGTGTGTTTGTGTGTGTGTAGGGGGGGGGGGGTAATACTCCCCCTTACCTCATCCCAACTTCGATAACAAGCATGGGAATGCATATTTTCAGAACTTGGTTTGAATCCTTCCCAACATTCATGAAAACAATCATTTAATACCTCCCGTATCCCAATTACTAGGGGGGGAAAGGTAAATACATACATACATACATACATACATACATACATACTTACATACATACATACACAAGGCTTACAATATAAAAATGTTCTTATAGGATTAAAGAACACGTCACACATACATACATACATACATACATACATACATACATACATACATACATACATACATACATACATACATACACAAGGCTTACAATATCAAAGTGTTCTTATAGGATTAAAGAACACGTCATACATACATACATACATACATACATACATACATACATACATACATACATACATACATACATACATACATACGGCTTACAATATCAAAATGTTCTTATAGGATTAAAGAACACGTCACACATACATACATACATACATACATACATACATACATACATACATACATACATACATACATACATACATACATACATACATACATACATACATACATACACATACATACATACATACATACATACATACATACATACATACATACATACATACATACATACATACATACATACATACATACATACATACATATAATTATTATAAAAGATATGATACAAGCATACATACGAGTACAAGCATCATACACTACACGGGGATACTATATCAGTATGATATACAAATGCGTGATATGTGCTGTCAGTGGAGGCTGTCACAAAAGGTCGAACTTCTTAGGAAATATGGCTATATATCGGACCTTATGACAGTTGAGTCCCATCTCCCTTGATTAATTTTTTGCCCCTTCCGGTAAACACCTTACGCAGGTAATCTTACCTAACGAAACACCCCTCAAAAGGAGATAGTAATCTCTCTCTCTCTCTCTCTCTCTCTCTCTCTCTCTCTCTCTCTCTCTCTCTCTCTCTCTCTCTCTCTCTCTCTCTCTCTATCTATCTATCTATCTATCTATCTATCTATCTGTTGAAAGTCGTCCTCTTCATTTGCCATGTATGAACTGATGTCAAATACGATTCCAATCTCTTCGATTTTATACACCTGTCTGAAAATATGTCGCCAATTCCGCTCATGCAGCATCCTTCCTGTCTCCCGGATGCCGTTCTAAATTATACATGACGAATGAAAGATTAACTGTATGTACTACATTTATATTTGTTAATTTTTTCCTCTTTTTTCGAGAGGAAAAACTGTTCGCGTCCTATGTTTCTAATTTTAATGTTTGAATTATTTATTATGTCACGTGGACGGAACACAATTGATAGGTATTTTTACTTTCGTGTCGACATACCATCAGTTTCATAGGTGTATTTTTTTTCCAATTTTAGTCGAAATTCTTCTTCCTCTTTTACATATAGGATATTGATATTCAGTTCTCGACTGTTTTTTTTTTTTTATTCTTTTTTAGGGTATCTATCACAGTTGGCCGTGCTGATATTCAATGCTTGTGTGGCTTATTTTTCCATTGGGTATTTTTTTTTTAATTTGATCTTGTGTATGTGTAGCATTTTCCCGGCCCCTCAAAGTTCATTGTTAGTTGGCCTTTATAACTCTCTCTCCATCTTAGTTTTCCATTTTCCATTTATAATTTTTTTCCCTTTAATTAAGAGAATAAGATAAACGGAGTGTTTACTGCAGGTAGTACAAGTAAACCATACTTACCTTTTTGTTTTTTTCTTTATTTTTTTCCCAAGAGAAGGGAAATTGGATCTATGATGAAACTGGCATATTGGCCCACCAATCCCAGTTCTTCTCCGCCACCTCTGACCTGCATCTCATCTTCTCCCAATCCTGTTCATTACACCATCTTACCATCCTCATTTTACGAATTCCTCTCTTTACGGACTTTTCCCACCTACCCAATCTATTGTATATGCGCCCTCCGTGCAGAGTTTGATCCTTTGAAAGTTTGGATCAAGAGGGATGTGATTCTCTTTCCTTCTCTTCTTTTTTTTTTTTTTGGTCGTAGTGCGAGGGAAGATTGAATAATAGAGTGCAAGAGGGGAGAGAGAGAGAGAGAGAGAGAGAGAGAGAGAGAGAGAGAGAGAGAGAGAGAGAGAGAGAGAGAGAGAGAGAGAGAGAGAGACCATTCAAGCCCACGTCAGAGGATTGTGAGTAATGCTTCTCAAATCCACCATCTGGAGGTTTTTGTTTTTTTTTTCCTTCCAAGTGATAGCTCTCAATATTTTGATTCCGAGGGGATTTTAAGAGGATTTCTATCCTGTTTCGTGTCCAGGAATCTTTGTTATTGTTTCCATACATACAAAAAGAATGTGACATCGGCCTTTATAACAGGTTACTGAACAAGACAATATAAAGATCAATATTTTTATATCGGTCATTTTTCAACCTTGTTTGTTGTGTTAGGGCGGAAGCGTTTTTTATCTTTGCTGAATGATATCTGAACGAAAGAAACACGTCATTACCATTATACACTATATTTTTATATTTCCTTGTCTTTTTTTCATAGATTTTCGACGTTTTTCTTATTTCTGTATCAGTCCTCAGATCTCTCGATCCCACAAAGACGTGGGTATAGTTCATATCATACATTTTATTAATTAATTTTTTATTTTTATATATTTATTTATTTTTGGAAACTTGCTTGACGTTTTAAGGAAGCCCGTAGCGCATTGGCTTAGATCCTGGTTCAGCACCCAAAGGGTCCAGGTTTCAGTTCTCTATAAGTGATTGTAATAGCGGTCATTATTATGTTAACTAACTCCTGTCAACTCAACACACTTAGTGAGTTCGGTATAAGATGTGAGGAGTCTTTGATCAAATAGAATTTTCGCCATCCCATAAAAGTTTATTATTATTATTATTATTATTATTATTATTATTATTATTATTATTATTATTATTATTATTAGTATTATTATTATTATTATTATTATTATTATTATTATTATTATTATTATCATTATCATTATTATTATTATTATTATTATTATTATTATTATTATTATTATTATTATTATTATTATTATTTTTATAAGCCGTAGTAGTACAAAAATAATAATAATAGTAATAATTAATAATAATAAAAAATAAAATAATAATAATATTATTATTATTATTATTATTATTATTATCATTATTATTATTATTATTATTATTATTATTATTATTATCATTATTAGTATTATTATTATTATTATCATAATATTATTATTTTTATTGTTATTTTTATTATTATTATTTTTATTATTATTATTATTATTATTATTATTATTATTATTATTATTATTATTATTATTATTATTATTATTAGTAGTAGTAGTAGTAGTAGTAGTAGTAGTAGTAGTAGTAGTAGTTATTACTATTGTTATAATTATTGTCATCATTATCATCATATGCTTCTCAACAATTGTTCAAACAGCTAGCTATTGTAAATGTTTTTCAAATCAAGGAATAAGCTGCAAATTCTCCCACCACTAACCTTTGCTTACACATGGCCATTTGACTTTTTTTTTAACATGGCACCCTAGCCCTCTAAATCTAGCAGGGTAGCCTCAACTGAACATAAAAAGGGAAGCCACAGAGCATCATCATACCCTGCCGAGCCTTATTACCTCTGTTCTGTGGCATTAAATTAAGGGGGAGAGAGGCAGAAATTGTCAGCCTTTAATTTTATACTTAATTAATTCCTCATTTTTATGTCTCAGAGATGTGGTTTATGCCTTATGTAGGGTCGCTGTTTAATAACTGCACCTGTTACGATGACATTTATTGACTCATTTTTTCTTGAACTTTATTCTGCAGTGTTGCAATTTTATGTGTTATGTGGGTTCGATGTTCAATAAGTACAGACCATTGCAATGATCCACTGTAAGTTTCTCATTACTTATCGTTCATCCACTGTGGAGCGATTTTATACCTTACGTATACCTTACATAGGTATTACATTGTATGCGCTATAATTCACACATTGCTGACCATTTCTTTCAGTGGTACAACTGACACCCAAGGTGCCAGAAGCTTCGGTAGACTTATATCTTTATCACATAGGGTCGCTGTTTTATAGCTAGATCTTTTACGCTCTCCTTTTCGCAGTGGTGCAGGTGGGCCCTACCTTGTATACGCTATAAATAACTCATCCTTGACCTCTCCTCTACAGTGGTGCAACCGGGACCCGCGGTGCAAGAAGCTGCAGTTGACGGATTTGTTGGTGGCCCCCGTGCAACACATCATGAAGGTGCCACTCATTCTCAGGGACATCGAGGGGAGGACCGAGGATCCCCAGGAGAGAGCCGTTGTCCGAGAAATTATAGAAGCAGAAGAACACTCGCTCAGTAAGTGAAACATTCTTCTTCTTCTTCTTCTTCTTTTATTATTATTATTATTATTATTATTATTATTATTATTATTATTATTATTATTATTATTATTATTATTATTATTATTATTATTATTACTGGTCTAGGAAAGCACCATCTCTTATATATTCTTAAAAATGTGTACGCCTAGCTTGGGGTTCATATTAGAATTGAAATGAAATTATTATTAATTGTAGTACTGGCAGTAATAGAAGCAATAGAAGTTTTAATAACATTGACAAGAACAAGAAGAAGGGGAGTTTCCTTTCTTGATGTCGGCTACCCCCCAATTAAAGGGGGAAACAGCCAAGGTATATGTATGTATGTATATATATATATATATATATATATATATATATATATATATATATATATATATATAGATAGATAGATAGATAGATAGATATAGATATAGATATTGTATCTATATCGTTAAGTAATGACAACAACAATAGCAACAACAACAACAACAATAATAATTATACTACTACTACTACTACTACTACTACTACTACTACCACTACTACTACTACTACTAATAATAATAATAATAATAATAATAATAATAATAATAATAATAATAATAATAATAATAATAATAATAATGATAATAATGAAAGACTTGTTCGTCAAATTTGCCCATTGGAGAAGTGGGAAATGGTGGGGAAGGGATTAATTAATCTAATTAGTATTAGCACAAAGCTTGTTTACTAATATATAGTTTTTAAATGTCTTCCCCTAATTTATTAGAAAAAAAATCAAATATAATTAATTATTGCGAAAGAAAGAATGAAGAAGGAGGGGGAGAAGAAGAGTAGGGGGAGAAGAAGAGGAGGGGAAGAAGAAGAGGAGGGGGAGAAGGAGGAGGAGAAGAAGAGGAAGATAAGCAACCTGTCCCCCGTCATGCCTAATTAATGAAGGAATAGCAGGTTGTCAAAAACAAACAGCTGGTGTCCGTATGTGTGTTCATTTATCTAATTGTGTTCACGTAAAGAACTGTGTGTGTGTGTGTGTATGTGTATGTGTATGTGTGTGTTTATTTACCTAATTAAGCTGTTTGAAATGAACCTTATGTGCTTGTGTTTCCCTGAGGCAAATGGTGCCCATAGGAAAGAGCCCTTAGCTCTTAAGGCTCCGACTCCTGCTCGGATTTCGTTTTTTAATCTTTCCTTATATCTGTGAGAACATTTACATTAACAATTCTTTATCTATTGAATGCCAAGTATCTATCTGTGCAAAAAAAAAAAAATCCTTACATCTTGCCTGAAAAATAAGTCTTAAGAAGCTTCAGACTCTTACCTCCAGGTCCTGCGCCCCTCACAGCAAGGTATCACAATCTTATCAACACTGTCGCACCTCTGGAGGAGGCTAAGAACAGTTTTCATATCTTCAATTTTTCTCTTAACTTCAGATGGTTGTAAGTCTAACTCCTTCATCCTCTCCTCTTAACTAAAGCTTCATATCTCTGTTACCAGGTTTTAGAATGTCATTGACAACTCTCTCCAGTTTGTTTATATGCTTTATTTTTAGGTTCAAGAAGTTTTTTCACATTCTAACATCTCTTTGCACATATGCCTGAAGGCCCCCACACGCTTGCTTACAAAACATAAGCTACCTTTTCTATACCATTTATATGCTATTTTTGAAACATCTGTCTGTGCATCGCCACCCACATATCTCTTTCACTCAGATCCTGCAGTTGGCCCAAGAGTTTGGATTAGTGAAAATAATATTTGCAATGGACCTACACGCCTATTTATTTACCTTTTACTTACCGTGCTTACTGAACTGACAGGGGCTATCAATTGAGGGACGCCACTGCTCTTTTTCTGGCTAGTACAGTGGTAACGCGCTGGCTTCGCATTCACGAGGTCGAGAGATCGGTTCCCGTCCAAGACCGAGAGTTTAAGTTGTTTACTTGCAGGTTACTGCTGTGGTTGGTCACCACAGTGGGGGGTTGGGGCCAGCCCCGGCTGACGAATACCAATTGTATAATGGAAATTATTATTATTCCCGAGTGGACTTGCTATTAGCAGCAATACAAGCCACACTGAGGATATTACTTCGCTCTTTTTGAAGCCCAGGCTCTTGAAGATACTGCATCGCAAATGACCTCAAATATATTGATGTATTCACTTTACCTTTTCAGTTGACTGGG
The DNA here is from genome assembly GCA_037179515.1 of Halocaridina rubra. NCBI lineage: Eukaryota > Metazoa > Arthropoda > Malacostraca > Decapoda > Atyidae > Halocaridina > Halocaridina rubra. The sequence continues at coordinate 14,343 of JAXCGZ010007563.1, forward strand.
TGTGCCACAGAGAGATTCCATGATCCTCTTGCTAAGCTTTCATATTTGATCATTTTAAATGTATAAATTTGTGATCATATTTGATCTTACAAAATCCTTTCATTGTATCCAATTTATTCTGATAGCTCTTGATACTTGGTGACGGCAGTTAATACTTTGATGTTTGGCATCGCTGGATACGAACGTGACACTCATATTAAATTTATGCTCTCTTTATGTTTTCATGAAAGCTATAATTAATACATACCTAGTTTTGGTGGTCACTGTATATGACACCTCTAGATTTTTTAGTAACCACTTATGAGACTACAGATACGTGTATAGTACTCATATTTACCCTTCCTAAGTTATGCTAATGGGATATCCTATTTGACACTTCCTGACTCGATGGTGGAGGGACAGAACTTGAGTGTTCATTACTTTATGTGGCAGCCATATTTGACATTGAAAGATGCTTACTTGGGAGGATTGCATGAAGCTGCTGTCTCGGTACCTGTATTTTACACTTTTAGATGGCAAAGACATTGCTTGTACATGATGAATAAATGAGAATTATATCTAACAGGCCAGTATATTTAAAACGATTGTCATATATAAGTTAACTCATTACTTAACTGGTATTAGTGCTTGGTGCTCCTTCATACGTGAGTTCCCTATTTGACACTGTTATATTAGTGAGATTCATGTTTGGAACTCTGGTAGATGCTAAAAAAGGGGTCACATTTAGGGCAAATAAATATTTGACATATTTTGTACATGAAACCTTTATTTGACACACTTAAACATTCAAGTGAGACCAGTATACGATACTTAAACATTGCAATTATATATAAGTATTCTACCTAAAAATAGATAAACTTTTAACAATGACATTGTTTAGTGGGATACGCGTTTGACAGCGTTTATTTATTTTTATGAGTGTGACAACAGGACAGGCAAAAAAATTGCCCTCATCAATTAAGACCAGGGCACGAAGAAAACATTAAAATGAAAAAAAAGTTAAATGTCAAGGACAAGACAGAGAAGGACAGGCTGAAAGAATAGTCGAAGTACTGAGGACCTAGAAATATGGCAGGATTAAACCCTTAGATGACGATAGATTCGTTATTTTTTTTTTTTAAGGAAAATAGGTTATATGAATTAGGAAAGACAGAAGGAGGAAGAGAGTTCCAGAGTCTGGAGATGAATGAGAAGAAGCAGTCTCTGTATTGACCAATTCGCAAGCTACAAATCTCCACACAGTACTTGTGAGACAAGGCGGCTTGGAGAGTGTTACGCGGCTTGGTAATGGGGAGGAATTCAACTCGCCAACTCATTAGAGCAGCGATGGAAGTAGTAGCTATAGAAAAGAGAAAGGGATGATACTTTCGGCGAAGAGAAAGAAAATCTAGATTAAAAGTAAGAGAAGGGTCATTAATGAGTCTGACTGCCTTAGATTCAATCCTATCAAGGAGATTAGTATATGAAGAAGCATCCCAAATGTGCGAGTAGTACTCTAAGCAGGGATGGATAAGATCTTTATAGATTTTAAGTAACAGTAATGAGGAAAAGACATGACGAAAACGAAACAGAACCCCCAATTTTTTGGATGCAGATTTAAACATTTGGATTATGTTGTTCCTCCAAGACAAGTTAGGGGCTATCTGGATTCCTAATATTTCGATAGAAGTATGAGGGTAAATTTCGTTAGTTTCGAAGACAATAGTACTATCAGGAGAAGAAGATAAAGAGATAGCCAGAAATTGCCTTCAGGGCATCAAGTAAACTAAATTTTGGGTGCTCCACTTAGACACCCTCTGCAAATCGGAGTTGAGAGTAGAAGAAAAAGTTATTCAAGACTGATAACCGTAGCATATGATGGTTGTGAAGAATAGGAAGATGAAAAATGAAGGGTAGAATCGTCGGCAAAGGAGTGAAGAAGAGGTGAGGATGGGGACTGAAGAAGATTGTTGGTGAAGAGAAGGATTAGAGTTGTAAAATATTTGCCATATTTAACTCTGCTTTCAGAGAAGATAAATAAGTACTACTAGTTTAAGAAGCAAAGAAGATAATTATCACACAATTAGGCCCTCGGGTGCCACTTTTGTTTGAGATTGCCGAGTAGTGAATAAACATCCATATATGACACTTTTGATTCTTAATGGGACAGTTATTAATACAGTACTGCTCTTTTAATGAAATTTTATTGTTAATAAGACACTACATTTCTTACAGTTAATAATTATATATGGCACTGTACCTCTTTATATTACTTGACTTGGTATCCCTACTGGCATCTTTATTTGACTCTTTTTGACCCCAAAGTCTCTTATCAGGTTTATAGTTGAAACATTTAATAAAATCGGGCATTGAATGTGCCTTACACGGTTGTAACTCAGTAATTTATTTCATATACGCAATATTTATATCAATTCTAAATAGCAGTATGTATATATATATATATATATATATATATATATATATATATATATATATATATATATATATATATATATATATATATATATATATATATATATATATATTTATATATATATATATATATATATATATATATATATATATATATATATATATATATATATATATATATATATATATATATATATATATATATATATATATATATATATATATATATATATATATATATATATATATATATATATATATATATATATATATATATATATATATATATAATATATATATATATAGCCTTCCACTACCGTTACTTCGAAGTCAGCTACTCAAGATTAAGATTGTATGCATCAACTTAACATTCATTAAGGACTCTTCAATATATCCATTCATTATAATTTACAGCTAATTGATAACAAAGTACAAGATTAGATATAACAAGACTATGTTTTTTTTACTTCGAAAATTTATTTTTATATTTTTAAAAGTTGAGTATATTGGTTAGGTTAAATATTTGTGTTCTTGAGTTTTTTTTTATTCTAATATCATTACTGCCGACTTATATATATATATATATATATATATATATATATATATATATATATATATATATATATATATATATATATATATATATATATATATTTTTTTTTTTTTTACTAATATTTTTCTATGCAACTAAAGATTCTTTTAATATAAATATTTCTCTGTTCTAGATACTCCCTACCTGCCATTTTTCTTACCATATACGGGATGAATTTGCCTTTCTATCAGACATGGTGTCATTTGCCATGCCTTGCATAACATGAACAAGTATATTTGTTTTGTTATGTTCCATTGCATCTGCTATATCACCCGATGAAGCTGATTGTCCTATTCGAAGAGCGTTCGCTTCTAGGACATCCTCCCATTGCTCAACCTGCTTCCACTTCTGCTGCACCAGAGCTTTCATGTTCTCAATTCCTTCAATAATCATCTTCTCCCCAAGAACTCTGGATGACAACTGAGCAATACTATTCTCGTGTTCTTTGATGTTCGTCTCACAATTTGTCAAGAGCTTCTGAAGTTCCTCTTTGAAGTGTTCCAGTGTGGCTATTTTAGAATCAAAGAGTTCGGCATGAGACTCTTTGAGTTCAGCAACTGCTTCTTCTGAAGGAATGGTCTGACAGTGACCTTCAGGAGGAGGGCGGTGGACATAATCCAAACACTCGTGACAAATCCATTGTTCACAGGTCTTACAATACAAGTCCAATAAAATACTGTGAGTGCTACACTGTCCCACTCCCATCTTTGCCACTTCTCTTTCTAGGTTTTGTACCTCGTCGAGTTTTTCTTCATCAGGATTAGTAACTAGCGCTAATTCGGCAGTGTACACCTGGGAAGACGGCCTGTAGTGGAAGCTTGGTTTGTACTGTGAGCCTGTTAGTGTCACGGATCTCTTTAGGAAACTGTCGTTGCCGTTCTTGTCTCTCTTTTTATTTTTTCGTTTTGTGGAAGTGTAATTAACTGTGTCAGAACTTAAATCAGATGACTCATCGTTCTTGTACTTCTCTGGCTTGAAGTCAGCATAGATATCTGTTGGAAATTCCTCACTGGAGACAGATATTGCTTCATCTTCGCCAAGATTTCTTGGCATAATAGTATCTTTACTCTTATTTTTCCTTGATTCAGATGCTACATATTTTTGCATTTCATCCTCTGAAGAGGACTTATAGTCCTCTTTGTATTTTTGATGCTTTACAGATTGCTTAATGCCTCTTTTGCCACTTTCACCTTTTGTGTGTGTAGAACTAAGACTATTACGATAATAAAATCTCTTTGGCAGTCTTTCATCGTAATTATAATCGTGCTGTGGAATATGCGACTTAGAATGATTGTGTTTTTGACTGTAAGCATCTCTCTTTCCTTGAGTTGTCTGGTAATATTTCTTTACTTGATGTCTACCAGTGTTCAAATCCTGTTTCCTTTGTTTCAGTAATTCGCTGTCTGAGTCACTCTTGTTTTTGTGTGCCATTTCCATTTTCTTCTGCTTCCTATTGGCTCTGTGATTTTCCCCGGGAGAGAGAATACTATCATCTAGAGTACTTTTCAAATTTTTACGAGCTCTTTGTAGCTTCAGATTTATGTTATTGACATCTTCCTCTTCCTCCCTGTTTCGGTTAGATTTTGTCACACTTGAATCGTTTCTATATTGTGGTTCAGCACTTTTGTTCTTATATTTGTCCGTTTCTTGTGATCTTTTGTGGTTATATTGTTCTACGGGGGTAAGTGATTTTTTATATCTCTCATTTGCTTTCTCTATGGTTTGCCTCTGGCTATGCTTATATGTAGATGGATATCTTACAATCATACCTTTGTTATTGATTTCCATTTTGTCTTTCCTTTCAAGGTGCTTAGGTTTACTTCCTGGAGGATAACGCATTATCATTCCCTTTTTGTTAATATTTATTTCATCAGTATTTCCAGAATATTCATATTCTGAGGAAGAGGCTACAGTGTCACTTGTTCTGACTTTTGGCATCTGTCCAGAGCTCTCAGGACTGCTACTGGTATCCTCTGAGATACTTTGTGATTCATACATAGGCAGGTTTTGATTCCCAGTTTCTGAGTCAGCGCTAGATGTATCTTTGGGATATTTGCTCCGCAGATCTTTGCGTTTAACGTCTCCCCTGTCTAGTCTTTGCTTTTCCTTTGTGGGTGGGGATGCAAACTCAGGCTCATAAAGAGTACTTTTGAGTTGATGGCGAGCTCTTTGTAATTTTGCATTTATGTCACTTTTGTCTAATTCAGTTTCCTCGTTGTTATACGCACTGCATTTTACATATTTGCCTCTTGATTTTTCCTTTTCCTGGTATGAAAAATAATCTGCATTATTTTGATGTTTACTCTTTAAAGTTGCTAGGCCATATTTATTTGAAGGATGTTCTTCTTCGCTGTTAGATCCACTACTTTTTATTTCCTTAGAGCTTCTATCTTTAGATTTTGAATAATAATTGTTATGCATTTTATTTCTAGATCCTGATGACTTTATTTCTTGAGCATCTCTCCTATTCTTAGAAACTTCTTGTTTCTTGGAGTAATAAGCAGTAGATGTTGCTTTTTGTTTACGGGTAGATGATACCACTGACTCTTCTGATCGAGGTTTTTTATTGTGTTTTGCGTTATAAACCGCTTTCATTTCATCAGTATCTGAGTCTGTACTTTTCCTATCATCTTCATTTAACTCTAGACGTTGTTTATCTTGAGAAATTCGGGACGGTTTCTGTTTAGTGCTTATATGTTCCACTTTTACATATTCCTGAAACTCCAGCACGTAGTCTCCTTGAGAGTTGTTAGTATCTTGTATTGAAAATAATGATGAAGCGTGATCCCGATCTTTGTGGATGTACTTTGCATCATATTTTTCTTGTTTTTTTCTTTTAGGAGGCATTGTGACACTCTTCTCAATTCCAACTTTTTGTTCATGCTTTTGTGTGTTGCTGTTTGATGATAATTCAAGTATCTCTGAGTCAAGCTGCACTGCATGAGGTGGTTCTTCAGTTAGAGGTGATACGTACCTTTTCTTTGAATCTTCCAAAACCTGACCAACGTCTGCATTTAAAGAGGGTATGGAGGATACTGCCCGATCATGCATTATAGACATTTCATGTTTATCATTATTCATAGTCATCTCATATCTATAGTGTTCTTTTGGTGGTCCTACTTCCGTATATTTCCTTTCAGTATCATTATTTTGTATACTTGGTACTGCTCCCACTTGAAGTACACCTTGTTGCACTCTGTGCAGGTACTTGGAAGTGTCAGCTCCTATAGTCTCCTCAAGCTCCACTGAACTTACCTTTGTAGACTCTTCTTTGTTATTGTCACCAGGAGTTTGGTATGGCATTGGTCCCAGTCGCAAATTGAATGTCCTGCTGCCACTTGGAATGTTTTCATAATTCTGGAAATTCTCATTACCACTAAATCTTGCTTTTGCTGGGGGCCTATCAGATAATATAGTTTTATCCTCTTCCTCGGAAGATACTGGGAGTGTGGAAGGTGAGGGTGGAGTAGGTATTCTTGCTGCAGCATCTTCTCCATTCATATCATTAGATTTTGTCATTAAGGTATCATCTCTCACATTTAACTTCAAAACAGTTGTAGATTTGGTAGGATTTTGTTCTAAAGTGTTTAGTGTTGTATTATATGCAACTCCAGAATTTATAGTTTTAGGTGATTGATATGGCATTTGGAGTTTATTAATCTCAACGGGGATATTTGTTTGACTCCTTTTTTCAACTTGATTTGAGGCTTCATTGTAATTCCTAAAAAGGTTGATATTTTCCTGGTTCTTCTCAGTAGATGCTATGAAATTCTCCTGCGAAGATGCAGCAGTATATAAACCATCAATTGTAACCTCTTGTTTTATGGATATTTCCTGGTGGCCTGCCATTGGGGCTTTCCGTTTTGAGTATGGTCTGATAGTACTTGCTCCATCGTTGGATTTTGTTTGTTCAGATTGTGGTTCATTATTCTCTTTATTTGGTGCTGTTTTCAGTAGTGGCGAATTAATTGTTGGCAGGTCTTTGGCCACTGGCTTTGGATTAGGAGCTCTTTGTTTTGGTGTTAATTTCTGCAGCCTTGGTGATCTTAAAGTAAACTTTAAACTTGTTGGATGTGATTGTGGCAGTTGAGCTTCTTCTGCAATAAGTAATAATGTAGGTACTTTTTCAATTGTAGATGTTTTGTCAGCTGGCAAAGAGTTTGGATTTGGTGCAAGACGTTTTGTTGGTCTTTTTGTTTGAAGCTTAGAAGCAATAATTGATTGATCTATTAATTTTCCTTCTGTATCGATTATCTCCTGTGGAATTTCTCCTCCTACATTATTTACTAGATTACTCGCTGTTTCATGGGTTATTGTTGTTTTTTTCTTTGATAATGGAGAACTAGTATGTATTGGTTTCCACTTTGCAGTACTCATTACTGGAGTATAAGTTTCACTGAGGTTGTCATTTACGATTGAATGTTTTTCTTTTGCCTGTTGCACAGCAAGTGAGTTTCTTATAGTTGGAACTGGTGGAATTTGTGGATTGAATGACCTCTTAATTGGCTTTGGAATTTCGTTTGAGAATGTTGCCCTTACGCTTTGTTCTTGCTCACTTGTTGCAGTCTTAATACTGAAATTCGAAATTGGAGATGGTGGCAATTTGATAGGAGTCATATTAGGAGTTGGAGGCGGTATTTCTTCGATGTCCATCTCATTTATATCCTCGATCATCTGTCTTTCCCGTGGTACATCCACTTCATCATATCCCTCCACTCCAGTATGCGCTTGTGTAGCAACATAAGGTTGAAGTCTGTCCGAGGAAGTTGGTGATTTAGCTATTAATGGAAGTTGATACTTGAAAGGTTGTTTTGCTGTATTTGTTATTGTGTCTGGGTCATTTGACAGCTGAGAAACTAATTGCTGTCTGTAGGTTGGAGAACTCTGATCTTCAGCCATAGACCTTGACATGTTTATGGACGTCTCAGTTGCCTTAACCTTGGAATCTTTAATCTCATTGTCTCGTTCTTTGTATGCAATTTTCTTGTATACAGAGAAGTCTGTTGGTAATTGTGTTTCGGAGCTGGCTAAGAATGGTCGCCTGCAAGTAGAGCATTTGCGGTTTGATGTTTCAATGAGGATTGCTAGGCAAGCAGTGCAAAGAGTATGACCACAGAGTAACCTCCTGGGACATCTGTCCTTTTTGTTGTATAAATGCTGACACAAGGGACATCTTAATGCGTTCTCGTCTGCAGTCATAATCTTCTGCAAGATTAAATAGAAATATCTAATGATATATTGTTTTAAATAGTTTTTAATCAGATCTAAATCAAGGACATTTGGAGAATGGAGTTTATAAATTCTCTTCATCTACAAACATTATTACGTCTTGGATATTTTGAGTAACAGAGAGTTACTTAGAAGAACTGTCAGCATCATACAGTTCAAGTACATTCTTATCCTAGCTTACTCTAAAGCTAAAGTATTTTATTGTCTGTTTTTGAAATCAAAGGACGGCTATTATTGTTCCCATCAAATTTCAACCTTTGGAGATGCTGTTTCACTTTGACACGTACACATTTAATTCTAAGCTCACTAATTATGCTGAATTGATAAAGGCTTATGGATTCGAGACCTCTTGGGTGCCTGGTGTTTACGCTTAAGCTCTGAAGAGTATGGTTATTGTCTCTGTTATGGTACATTTCAGTTAAAGGATGACAGACTATACTGACTTTTGTTCGCCTCTGTGGCCATAACAACAGTCAGATCATCAGGCTAACTGAATACATTATTGGCTATTTAAAAGGGTCAGTGATGGAACCTCTTATTCACATGTTTGAGATTAAATGGAAGGAAAGCTGTCCGTCTACCAGCTCTTATGCATAAAGTATTTTGTAAAATTGTATTTATTTATTTATTTATTTATTTATTTATTATTATTATTATTATTATTATTATTATTATTATTATTATTATTATTATTATTATTATTATTATTATTATTATTATTATTATTATTATTATTATTATTATTATTATTATTATTATTATTATTATTATTATTATTATTATTATTATTATTATTATTATTATTACTATTATTATTATTATTATTATTATTATTATTATTATTATTATTATTATTATTAGTGATTCCATTTTTAAAAATACTTTGTTCTTTTTCATCTCAGTAATGTTACTTACAAGAAATATGTTTCTGAAATTTTTGAAATCTTATTATAATACTCCCGAGTTTTAGCCATTCTTGATTTTATTTGTCTGTCTTAAAATCTATGTGCCTATCTATCTGTTTATCTATTTATCTAGATATCTGTCTCTCTACCTATCTATTTATCTCTGCATACTCTATATTATATATATATATATATATATATATATATATATATATATATATATATATATATATATATATATATATATATATATATATATATATATGTATATATATATATATATATATATATATATATATATATATATATAGATATATAGATATATGCATATATATATATATATATATATATATATATATATATATATATATATATATATATATATATATACATTGTTTTCTTTATTGGGCTTTTCCTTCCACTTTAGACTGTATGTTAACAGTTCAATTTTATTAATATATATATATATATATATATATATATATATATATATATATATATATATATATATATATATATATATATATATATATATATATGATTGATTCGGTTTTACGTCACAAACTCCCTTTTCTACTAAGGGCTAGGACGGTTGCCTTCTTACGAAGGACTTGTTTTGGCAGATGTAATCGTTACCCTGAGTGTATGCCCTTACTAACCTCAGTCCGTGACGGGGCGCGAACCCTCGACCTGCCGCCTCAGAGTCGCAGACCGTACCATTTTGCCACGGAGACTACTATATATATATATATATATATATATATATATATATATATATATATATATATATATATATATATATATATATATATATATATATATATATATATATATATATATATATATATATATATATATATTCATAGTTTTCTTTAATGGGCTTTTCCTACCATTTTAGTCTGTATGTTAACAGTTCAGTGTTATTAATATATATATATATATATATATATATATATATATATATATATATATATATATATATATATATATATATATATATATATATATATATATATAATGTGTTTGTAAGCATTGTGATTGTCTCTATATATGCATGTGTGTGCATGTAAGTTCCAGTGTACGAATGTTTATATATTTTTTTCTATTTGGCGTAATCAGAAATAATATATAGTGATTCCTCTTTCTATTTGATAATAATAATAATAATAATAATAATAATAATAATAATAATAATAATAATAATAATAATAATAATAATGATATTAATAATAATAATAATAATGATATTAATAATAATAATGATAATAATAATAATAATAATAATAATACTAATAATAATAATTATAATAATAATAATAAATAATAATAATAATAATAATAATAATAATAATAATAATAATAATAATAATAATAATAATGATAGTAATGTATACTGAGGGGCGTATGCAACGTAATCATTGTTATTATGATGTAAATATATATCTAATCTGTAATGAAGTTATCAAATAGAGAAACAATTGTTATAGATAAAATTCTATCAGTGAGAAAATATTGGATCAAATACATCAATACCATTTCGGTAAGTTTGGGTGACCTTGTGGATTGGTTGACCCTGCTCTGGTCATATACACAAGTGGACTAGTGTGTCTGCCTGTAACAAAGATGGAAAACCATCCTTTTAATTTTTTAAAGATGTATATTAAAAATAAAGGTACATTGGTCATATGGCGTGCATCAGGTTTTCTGAGGGTATGGTCCACACCTTAAATAAGTTTTGGATTGATAATAAGTACACGGGTATCCATAATTCACGTGTAATTTTAAAGTTTCGTGAAAATGTGTTCTCTCTCTCTCTCTCTCTCTCTCTCTCTCTCTCTCCTCTCTCTCTCTCTCTCTCTCTCTCTCTCTCTCTCTCTCTCTCCTCTCTCTCTCTCTCTCTCTCTCTCTCAACAATATTATAAGTATACATAGTCTTGATATTTTGAGTGTTCCTTGTATGTTCTGTGTTGTTTATATATGCTTTTTGACATAGAGTTTGTATTTGTATACAAATAGTGTTTTTGTGTGTTTATTTGTTGTATTTTGAATATCCATAATTATTTTCTATTTGTTCTTTCCCTCTGCCTTTATGGCTACCTTCATGTATTATTTTTGTTTATTTTATTTTATTTACCAGTGACTTTTTTATATTATTTGCTTCTTTTTCTACACTTTGATGTGTTCAAAAACAGCAATACCTTTATTTAGAATGCCTCAAGGTATGTATAAGTCTGTTGAAAGAGAGAGAGAGAGAGAGAGAGAGAGAGAGAGAGAGAGAGAGAGAGAGAGAGAGAGAGAGAGAGAGAGAGAGAGAGAGAGAGAGAGAGAGAGAGAGAGAGATTTACAGTATTTATTTAATAATCGTGTCTGGGCATACATTCCTAAATGTTTCATTGTCATATACCATGTTCTTGAAATCTGCAAAGTCTGAAGTTTAATAACATTATCAACTGTTTTGATGACTCAGGATTTCTGTCATAATGAGGAAGCAATTACAACAGTTCCCATTATAAGTGACTTATAGTTCGCAATTATAGCTGAAGACAATTAAACTGCATTAAATGCACTTATAGAAAGACACGATTGCTATCGGATTTCGATGTGACACTTATACGTCAAATATTATATAGTCACCAGGAGAGGAAAATAAAATTAAGGTCTTGTAAGGGTTCATATTTGATATAAAGGTAACATTATAAAGTGCACAAAAATATAGAGTATCGGCTGCTTATAATTTTGTTAAGACCACCACTCAATTTAGGGCCAAACTTAAACTTCATTTGGGGGCTAACCTAATGAAATTATACTCTCCATATGGGCGAAAATGGATCGGTATAGCACACTTGACAGTAACCTAACCTAACCTGACTTGAATTATAATATGACGCGAAACTCATGACTAGCTGCCAATCGAAGTTATTGCATATTGAGGCTTACATAAAAATAAAATGCAGTGAACGTAACTCCCGTTTTAGCCATTGATTTTTTGCACCAATATAAAATGTAGCGAACGTAACAAAAAAAAAATAATAAAACTGCATCAAACGTAACTTCCTAGCTAAGAGACAGTGTTGCCAATGCTTTTGTTATTTTGAAGACAGTGTTGCCAACGCTTTTGTTATTGAGGAGACAGTGTTGCCAAGGCAATTGCTATAATAAATGGTAACATGGTATTGAATCATATTATTGACATGCATACATACTTACATACATACATACATATACACATGCCTCATTCCCCCTTGTAAGGGGGGGGGGTGGCCGAGCCAAGGAATGCGCTTTCACCACGATCCACACATACTTGAAGCTTTAAATATATAATATAGAAATTATGCCCTAGATATTAATTTACTCTTTTCGCCTATTAGCTCTTTCAGTATCTTATAATAATGAACATATGGATACTCTTAGATTGTAAGAAAGGCGCTATTCTCTCTCTCTCTCTCTCTCTCTCTCTCTCTCTCTCTCTCTCTCTCTCTCTCTCTCTCTCTCTCCTCTCTCTCTCTCTCTCTCTCTCTCTCTCTCTTAGGTGCTTTGTCTCGCACAAATTAGCTTATTTGACATTTCACACTTCCTTTGATGAAGTGCAGCCATTCTCTTCGGGTGTTTGATGATGCTTAATTTTTAGTCTACGTTTTTATTTTAATGTATTTATCTATTTATTTGTTTATATATTTTATTTGGTGATGACCGATTTAGCCTTTTGACATTTCAGGGTATATGTGTTGTTTATGGAGGATCTGTTTAAAGTTGGACTATGCAAAAGTTATAGAAAATAAAATACGTCTATTTATAATCACTGCTAACAATGTTCATTCTTCTTCTTCTTTTTCTGGTGTCATACGTCAACACATGGCGCAAATTGTAGTGTTGCCAATCTGGCCCTAGCTTTTATCCCTATACCTTGTAGGTTTTACTTCCCAAGAAATTCAGAAATATATCTGTCTTATGCAGAACTGTTATGGGTTGTTATAAATGACTACCGTAGTCATTTTCAATAAACATTTCCCACGCATTTGGAGAAAATAACTGTCTTGTCTTTTGCTCTGTGATGTTTTAAATACAACCATAAGCGTGGAACTATACACCAAATTTGTATACACGCATACCATCATGAACATGTAACAGGTTTGCTGCAGTTACACTCATCATGTGAAAATACACAACTAATTCGGATCCTGTGATAATATAACATACACATGTGCTGTATTATTTTAAACTAAATATGCACAACACACCTGTATTGATATTTAAGTTCTAATACATAGCACAAGAATATTCTTTTGTTCTATATACGTCTTTAATAATGAAAATTCATACACACCGTAACTGTGTAAAGATACATCTTAGTCATTTTACGTATTGTTGTAAATATAGTTATAACCAAAATACATACCCTGGCTGTTCAAAAAGACTTCACACACATGCAATAATTAGACCAAAAGGCATTCTTAATTAGTGGAAATGTACAACGTACCCTATATATGAAAATGATCTGCTGGAGTTTTATTAAAGGCATTTGTAAATGTGTTTTGCGAGCAGTGCGATGTTAAGGGGGGTTTACACGGTCAAACGGTTCGTCGAACGCGGTTCGACAGACGAGTGTTTGAAGTGATGTTCGAACGTGTGAACGGGGTATTTGGTTGTCGAACACGGAACGTGTTCGACAACCAAATAACCCCGTTCACACGTTCGAACATCACTTCAAACACTTGTCTGTCGAACCGCGTTCGACGAACCGTTTGACCGTGTAAACCGCCCTTAACATCGCACGGAACGTGTTCGACAACCAAATACCCCGTTCACACGTTCGAACATCACTTCAAACACTTGTGTCGAACCGTATTCGACGAACCGTTTGACCGTGTAAACCGCCCTTTAGAGAACGTCAGGAAATCCTTAATAGAGTGCATGAGTAGTCAGATAAGTGGCTAATGAGGTTTAGTATTCAGAGTGTTAAGTTATTAGTATTGAGAAGAGTACAAAAAGACCCATATTTAGATATTAAATGACTGGAGAGGAACATGAAAAAATGTGAAAGCAAAAGAGATCAAAGGGAAAATGTACAGGCAGATTTCTTCCTGGCTTGTCATATAAATCGTATAGGAAAGGGAGTCTGTGATATCCTGGCTAGTACAGTGGTAACGCGCTGGGTTCGCATTCACGAGGTCGAATGATCGGTTCCCGTCCAAGACCGAGAGTTTAAGCTGCTCACTAGCAGGAACTGCTGTGGTTGGGCACCACAGTGGGGAGTTGGGGCTTTCCCGGCTGACGAATACCGATTGTATTGTAATGGAAATAAAGGTTTATTGTTATTATTATTATTATTATTATTATTATTATTATTATTATTATTATTATTATTATTATTATTATTATTATTATTATTATTATTATTATTAGTATTATTATTATTAGTATTATTGCTCAGCAATATTGATCTGATGTGTGGGGTCTGAGCTTGAATATCTAGTTTCCTTTTGATATCCGAGTAAAAAATAATAATAAATTGGTGAAAGTTCAAAGATATAATTCCAAAGGGGAAAGAGAGATACAAAGTCTCACTTATGAGGATAAACTGAAAGAGTTTGACTTGCTTCCACATGAAGCTATGTGATAAGAGGGAGGTTTGGTAACGGCTTTCAAGTTTTTAAGTTTTTAATTTGACATAGGTGGCTCGAGACCAAGAGGTCATAGTTTGAAGCTTTAAAGAAAACTTCTAGTTCAGGATGTAAGGAGATACTTTTTGTTTTTTGGTAAGAATAGTTCATAAATGCAAAATGTCTTTCGGTATTAATGAAATATATGAAAAGTGTTAATGAGGAAAATATAGAAACCAACAAAGATACGGGAAATTGCGATCGTAGTGCTCTTTCCCGTGAGCACAACACATACATACATACAAGTGCAAGAAGGCCCAAGCTTGACTACTCGGTGGCTGGAGTACAACTTCAAGAGACAGAAAATGAGAGAGATCTAGGAGTAAACATACTGGCAGATTTGTCTCCAGAAATACATATAAATGGCGTAGTAAGGGCAGCATATGCATTCTTATCAAATGTAAGGGTAGCCTTCAGGCACATGGACAAGGAAATGTTCAGAAATATTTATGTAACCTATGTGAGGCCAAAACTCGAATATGCAGCCCCCTTTTGGAATCGCACTTGAAAAAGCACATAGCTAAGCTTGAAAAAGTTCAAAGACATGCCACGAAACTGGTGCCAGAAATACGCAATCTCGGTTATGATGAGAGGCTGAGGGAATTAGACTTGCCATCACTCGAAGCTAGAAGAGTAAGGGGGGATATGGTGACAGTCTTTAAATTCCTTCATGGTTATGATAGAGTGGATAGGGATCGATATTTCGATATGGCTGGCTCTAGAACTAGAGGTCATAGTTTGAAGCTTCGTAAGAAAACTTCTTTGCAGGATGTAAGGAAATACTTTTTCAGTGTAAGAGTAGTTGATAACTGGAATTCGCTAAGCGAGGAGGTAGTTAATGCTATCTCAATCCATAGTTT